>JANAVB010032834.1:0-84753 GCA_029216955.1 Iris pallida
GAAATTTAAGGTTTTCGCCGTCGCATGCGGCAATGCAAAAATTTTAAATACCATGAACTTGGGGGTACGTACCCTAGTCGAGGACTCTGTGATTATCGTAGCCTTGTTCACTAGCACAACGAAGATTCTGAGTATCATGATTTTGGACAGATGCATATGATTATCTGACGGTATTTTTGAGACTTTGATTGTGGGGTGCTTGACCTAGAAGGACTACTACCATTTTAATTTCGTGGACGAAATTTTTATAAGGTGAGTATGATTGTAACACCCAGTTTTCCAGAAGAGGGTAACTTTAAAATTTTGTAATTATAATTATTATTTAATGATATTTATTCATATTGATTTTTAGTGATTTTTAATTATTTTTAAACTATTTAAATTCATGACTTGTAATTTTTGGTGTTTTGCTAGTGAACAGTAGAGACTGCCTACCCTAGAGCCTAGCCATGTGATTAGGGTATTTTTGACATTTTTAGGGTTATTTGGATTTATTATAATTTATTTGAATTTATGAAAAATTTTAGATTTTATTTTGGAATTATTTGAATGAAGGTTGACTAGGTTGACTTTGACTAGCAATGACCTTGGTAGGCTAACCTAGAAGCTAACCCTAGTTGTGTTTGGACTTGGTTAGGTCATGTAACCCTAGTTAGACTAGAGTTGACCCATGGTATGGTTATTTGACTTAAGTTAGATTTAAGTCATAAGCCATGACTTGTGATTAAACCTTAAATCAATAACTAGCCTTAAAGCCCATAGGCCCACACCATGTAGCCAAACCCTAACCCTAATCAGCCCATGGCAGCCAACCTAGGGTTTCCCACCATATTTAATGCCTCTTCTATTTGTTCTTGCCTCTTTTATTATTTTTCTCACAAGCTTTGAAGAAAGAGGTATAGCCATCTTCCCCAATCCATAACTTTCCCATTTTAACTCCTTTTTGGCTCAAACCACTTGCATTAGATTCTAATTGTCTCCCTCTTGCTATTCATGGAGAGTATTCTCAGGCTTGGGGCAATTTGGAAGAGTTTGACCATCAAGAGGAGCACCTCTTTGTGGAGCTTTTGAGGCTTTTGACACTCATAGGTAAATTTCATTTCCACACCTTAGAATCCTGAAATTTTTGCATCATTAGGGAGCCCTAGACCTAACCTAACTGTAGGAATAGGAAACCCTAAAAATTTGTGTCCATTCATGTCCTAACTGGACACGTATCAGTGTCATGTTTGATGTGTTTGATGAAAAGCCCCAATGGGCATTTCGTGTGAATTTTGGAGAAGTGTTTGAATAGAAAAATAAGTTTTGATCTCGCTTGTGTGATTCTTGTGTTCTGAACACGTTTTCGTGTTGTGTCGTGTCGGATTCAGGACACATACACGCGGTCGTGCACACGCGCGCGCGGGCAGGTGGCATGCCCTGCTGCTCGGGTGCTATTGTGCGCGGGACACGCCACCTCGACACGTGAAATTGGACACATGTGATGGGGCACTGTCTGACACGAGATCCCTAGAGTTTTAGGAACTCTCGTGTCATGTCGGACACGGATTCGTGTATGCCTTGTTCGTGCACTGTGCACATATCAGTGCACTGTGTGTTGTTCGCTGTTTTGGTTCGTTTTGAATGTTAATTAGCAACTTTAAATTGTTAATTAGATCACATATATGTGTATAATCCCTGTTAGAATTAATTTACACATCAAATTAGGTTTTAATTGGTGAATAATGGTTTCGAATTGGGAATTTACTGCTACTCACTGATACGCTCTGATACATTGTTTCTAGATTTTTAAAAACCTTTTTAATTCACTGTTTGGATGATGTTCTCAACTGCAAATTGTTCCTACATGTTTGTTAGTATAGGAAAGTGAAGTATTTCAGTTTCATTAGGCTTTTGGAATTGAAAATGGGATTTTGTCATAGTTTATGGTTTCGAAATGTGAACCTGAATGTGTTTTATAAACTAAATTGGTTTTTCCTATGCAAATTCCTGAGATTGGTTCCTTAAATCATGTTGGAATTGATTTCCCTTCCTGTTTGAATTGGCTATTAAATTCCTGAGATTCAAGTTTGATTTGTTTTACTGATTCTAAATGTTTTTATTTGCAACTGAAACCTGAGATTGAATGGCCACTTCCTATTGAACTGTTTTAAATTCCAGCACTGAGACACTGGTTTAATCCTGGCACTGTCACCATTATTCATCCACCCCACACACACACACACAGGCCAGAACCTGTGTTCCTATTTTCTGAGAACTTACCATGTAGGCACACACAAGTATGTAGGCTGAAACCTATTTATTAACCAATTGATTTCCTTTCCTCTTTGTAATATATACATGTGCGAATTTGAACTATTTTTCCCTTCCTTTTGTTTTTACTGTCAACTGATCTCCCTTCTTTTGCAACCTGGGATTCACTTTGTGATGTATTGTTGAAGATTGTTTTCATTTCATTCGAATTGGCAGCTGTTTAAATTTCTGAGATGAAGGGCAAGCCACATTGAACTGGTCCTATAACCCTGAGCACACTGAGACACACAGGATTTTGGTTTCAAATGTTGCATTCATTTTTTTCCAGTAAGATGGCTTGCTTCACTGTCACCTAGGTTTCACTCACACACACACACCATGAACTGAAATCTATTCACCACACATGCAGAACCGATTTTTCCTGCCATACATTGCACTGTTTTCCAGTTTTTCTTAACTTGAACTGATTTCATCTTTCCTATATAACTGAATTGATAATGAATGTGTTGGTTCTTTCCTTTCCCTGTTGCACCACTGTACACTCTAATACACATGTAAAATCTATACACTTTATAATGCACACACACTACTCTATGTAACTGGAACACTGACACACTCTATTACACATAATCACATATTCACACTCTAATGCACATTGTTTCCCTGTCTTGGGTTTCCTGTGAACTCTTTAACCCACACACTCTAGCATACATAGTCCTGTCACTTAAGAGCTCTTTATCACACACACACTGGAAATGAAATCTGAGATATTGTGATGTAATTGATCCTTGATTTGGTTGATATGGTGGTTTGGGTTGATTGGTAAACTAAGTTTCCTATTGACTGAAACCTAAATTAGTTCCTTTCCTTCTCTAGAACTGGGACATTGTTTCCTGTCACTGAATTACCTGTTAACTGTAAAATTCTAGATTCATATGTTGGTTGGTCATTGCTTTGGTTAATTCTTTCCTGTGTACTCACTGTATAGCCTATATAGTTCACTGATCTTTCCTATTCCCATTAGTACCACACAATCATGTATCTCTCTAACACTCTTGCACATGCCCACACATACACACTGTTTGTAAACTGAATACCTGGAACCTGAGAAATAACTGTCACACTACATTTAATCCTATCACATTCAATTCTGTTTATGATATGAACCTTGTTAACTGTTTCCTATACACTTTCATGTGTAGTAGACACACACAGGCACCCTTCTCATTTTTTCCCCTAATTTACAGTCATTCACATGTCCTATCTAATTAATTGCCATGTTGTTTGAGTCCATTACACACCCACACTCTATTATGTTTTTCCCTGTCATCAAACCTGAGAAGCATTTTCCAAAAATCTGAGAACCTATCACATGGCTATGATTCCCTTCTTATATAATACTGTTAATTAGAGACTAAAACATGATTTCCTGAGAACACATTGTAGGACACATCACAGGTTCTAAAGCACATCCTGCACACATTGATGCATCACACACATTATATTGGTTTGATAGTATCACTCACATCACACATGCCTAAAAACTGAGATCCAGTGTTTTGCAAACTGAGTTGGGTTTTAAAACTGAGATTACACACTGTCTACACAAATTCTTACACACCCACACACACATGTTTTCCCTTTCCCTCTCTCTAAAATTGTGTTTGATTTGTATGATATATATATGAGATATGTATGTGTTTAATTGGCATATATATTTTCTATATAGGATTGGTATAGGTAGGCTATCCTTTAGGCTTGCCTATATACATTAGTAATGTATATATATATATATATATATATATATATATATATATATATATATATATATATATAAAATATATATATATATATGTGTGTGTGTGTGTGTGTGTGTGTGTGTGTGTGTGTGTGTGTGTGTGTGTGTGTGTGATAACTATATTAACCTAGTATAATGTACAATATGTGTGAAATATGTGATATAGCCCATATGGCCTATAGGCTATATTTATGGCTTAAAACCTATGTGTATGACATGTGTACACCAATGAATGTGTGTGGTTGGGTTGTATAGCCTAGATTTTGATGTGTGCTTGCTAGGATAGTCTTGGTTAGGCTTAGTAAGACTTGTCTGGGTTAGGTTGACCTAGTTTGACTAGTGTAGTTGACTGGAGTTGACCGAGAGTTGACTTTAGCCTAGTTTGACCTAGACAGCATGCAGATGCATTGTATATTTCATATATCACCCTCTGTATACATCTTGACTTGTGTTGCTCTAACTAGGAGTCAGGTACCTCATCTCGGACAGTACATTTATTTCAGACATTCAGATACGAGGTGAGTACATTCTCTGACCGTTTCATACTTGTCTGGATTTACATTCTTGCTCTAGATTACTGTACTTGATGCTAACACGATTATTATCACAGGATTGGTACTATACGGATCTTCTTTTGAGATGTTATCTCCTTGTATTCACTAAATACATATTGTGATGTACGTTTCACTTATATATTGTATTTATTGAATACCCTTATCATTATACACTCATTGTGCATATTGTACTCTTATTATCACATTGAGCTCTATTGTACAAGCCATTGTACAAGCCATTGTATAAGATAACGTAACTGAATTAGATCCTTGTGCATTGATTGGGTAGGGAGAGTAGAATTGGTTATGTGAACAATCCTATTGTATAAGAAATTGTATATGTCCATTGTACACTCACGTACAAAAGAGTCCCATTTTATTGTATAACCTAACCCGTTTACATAACCATATTGTGCTCTAAATCACATGTCGCTTACAGTTCTTACTTATCATATATAGATATTTCCTATTATCAAATCTCTGCTATTTTTATATACATTCTTCTTTCAGCGTTTTATGTACCTTACTCTATTGTATGCTTTATATTTCCTAACTTGATATGAACTGCGTGAGATGTTTTGTGCTCGCTCCCGTCCTGACTGGACCTGTTGTAAATTTTACAGAGGATGATGAGGATTCCTGTACCCCTTACTTGGAGCTTACCTAGATGACACTCGCGACCTGGACCCCTGGGGAGGTTCAAGCAGCTGCTGAGGAGGATACCCCTTGTTTAGTATAGATAGCTTAGACTCTTACTTGCCTTTCTCATTGATACATTATTGTATATATTGGGAGTTGTTTCTCTTGGATGTTTGTGGAGATGTATCATAGACACTTAGTTTTTATCTGGATTGTACCTCTGTGGATTCCTTCTGTTCATATCTATCTATCTGTCACGCCCCAGAACCAGAATACTGGAGAGCGGGGGAATGACTCAGCCAGCTACGTATTACGGGTAGATGAATACCGTATAATACGATCAATGCTGTCTACAAGACGAGGGGGTGCATACTACATGAAAGTCTCCCTATGGTCACTTTACTTCTATTGTCTCAATCATTCAAACAAGAAACAGAAATAGAGAACATGTGAGATAAAGCAGTAAGGCGTCCCAAACGCTCAGTCAAAATGTTCTTGATATCTGGCTTTACAAAATACAGCCAGATGATGTAGTAAGTATACACAATTGTTAGCAGCTGCAGCCTGACTTAGTTACAATTATACAAAAGTAGGTACAAGACAATCCGACTAACATGTCGGTGCCAAACGGCAAAGTATAAAGTAGATAACAAAACGGGCGGGGAAGTAAGAAACCCACTCGAGTCCTCCTGCGATCATCCCTCTAGTGTTGACCATCTTGGAGGTAGAAGTAAGCTGGATCCTCAGGGACCGGCTCTAAATCTGGCCATGCAAAACCAGAGAGGTTAGACATCTAATAGCAAGTACCGCAAGGGAGCACGATATGAGGAATGAAGCCAGTAATAAGAGAATATAATAATAGATCTCTGCTATCTACTAGGACTCACACAACATCACGACACTTTGAACCAACCTCCCAACCAAACAAGGACAAAAGTTGGCCCGTCATGTCCTGACATTCTGATCATCTCAGTTAAGTAACAGAGTAGGTACAGTACACAAACAAATCAATTTAAACGGCCAGGCAACTACTACGGCTTGCTATTGTGAGTCCCAAGTTATCCTGGAATTATGCAATAAAGGATTTCTCAGTTCTTACTATGCGCAAGCAAGACTAGTTTACCCAGTCAATCAATTGCGCCAATCATGAATTAGACGAGTCCCAGCGGGACGCCCGTCATTAGTATACAATATTCAATAGATAATATAACCAGATACCGCTCCCTGCCCGTGTGGCAGATTTGCAGTATCTGTGGGGACCAACCGGCCTGTCGGGCACTACTAGTCCCAAGAGGGCTGCCATGTAAGAACTCGGGAATCCATTCTCTCCATGCAATCATTATTTTATTTAACTTAATAGTCTCTACGTTGAGTGAAGTACCATGCCGTGGATCATGGTCATTCAGAATGAGTACTTTCGTACGGGGTACGATATGCACAACTCTACAATGATACCAGTGCGGTCAGGTTGTAGGTCTTACATAGCGTAATACAACAATCAAAACTAACCACGGAGTAATCATGCCTTGACCATAAAGTACACATGCTTCTTTGGTAAGATAAATAAATAATAAATGAATTGAAGCCTGTATGTGCCTGTATGCGAATATTCGGGATTAGCCAGTCGATTTCAATAGTTCATAATTAATACGAATGTGTCTCATTCATTCAATTCAAAAAGACGACTAGCCAGTCTCTTAGTTCCAACTAGGAACGCATGATCAATTATTAGTCAAGGTCACAATCATTATCAATGGTGACAAGGCATGAAAGTCAACTAGTATTCAGTGGGGTCGAGTCTACAACTCTCAGGGTTTAATTCCAGTCAATCGGGGTATCTATAACTCAATTCACGACACATGGTACATCCCACGTGACAATCTATATTTAACAGAAATATTAACATATCATGATTATATCAAGTTTATGCCGAAAGGCGTAAGGATATAAAATTGACGTTAAATATCTAATAAAATATCAATATACAGGGCTATAAAAGATCCAGGGTAAGTAGGGTCAGGTCCAGTTGCGCCTAAACATCAGGTTGCGCCTGAGTCAGACTGCGCTCGAGTCAGGCTGCGCTCAAGTCAGGCTACGCTCAAGTCAGGCTACGCTCAAGTCAGGCTACGCTCAAGTCAAGCTACGCTCAAGTCAAGCTACGCTCAAGTCAGGCTACGCTCAAGTCACGCTACGCTCAAGTCAGGCTACGCTCAAGTCGAGCTACGCTCAAGTCAGCGTATGCAAGACATACATCTCCAAGAGGCAGCGTATGGACTCCATACGACTCCTCTTCAAGGCAGCGTATGTACTCCATACGACTCCTCATCAAGGCAGCGTATGCAAGACATACGCCTCCAAAAGGCAGCGTATGAGTCAGACTGCGCTGCGCTAAAGAGCGCGCGCAGCTCAGTGGCGCAAGCTAAAAAGCTCGCTCACACTGCTCACTGTCTTTTCCAAATTAGCAAGAACTCCATGGTTTGAACCCACAGCTTCAAAAGTCCATAACTTGGTCAAAATAAGTCCAAATCCAACTTTTCAAAGGTCAAAATTGGGTAGAATAAAATTCTCTACAATATGGAACCATCAAAACTTGAAAACAAAGAAGTTTGATAGATCAAAACAACCAAAATCCGAAAATAACTAATTTCTAGATCTATAAAAATTAAAGCCTCAAAATGGAAAATGACAAGTTCTAATGTGTCATAGAAATATGAGGAGAAGCTAATGGAACAATAAAAATGGGCTCTTTTATGGAAGCAAGTTGCACTTGCCTACGAGTTGGTAGGTAGAGGGAGTTATGAAGAAGAAGAAGAGTAAATGAGAAGGAGAAGTAATGAAGAGAGAGAGAAAGGATTGGGGCTTTAAATGGTGATAGTGGGTTCGGTTCATGATGAACCACCATAACCCGAAAATAAACCAACCTAGGCCAAACCTAAAGTAAGCTAAAGCAGAGAATAAAAGCAGAAAGTAAAATACAGAAAATTAATTGCAAGAAATTAATTAACATGAATTTAAAGAGATTTAAATACAAAACAATACATGATAAATATTTAAATAAATATATTAAAGCAGTACATGTATTAAAAATACGTATTCTGGGAACGGGGAGTGACATCTCTACCCTCCTTAGAAAAATTTTGTCCTCGAAATTTCAAATCCAAGCAGGATAGGAATATCAAGGCCAAACTAGTACAAGCAATTTAAGCAAGCAATCATTTTACAATGTCCATAGCAAGTAACGTATCTATATTTAATAATCTACAATATCAAGTAATTTCTACTCATATGGCGACTAGCATGCGGAGTTAAGATAATCAAGGTACACGGGAAAAAATATACCTTGTGAGTCAAACAGATGTGGATACCGTGATCGGATATCATCCTCACGTTCCCACGTTGACTCTCCTAATGAGTGATGACCCCAAACAACCCGGACAAGTATAATTGTTCGGTTCTTGAGTATCTTTTCTCTTCGGTCTAAAATAGACACAGGTTGTTCCTCATAAGACAGGTTGGTACCAACAACCAGCTCAGAATGATCAAGGATATGGCTTGGGTCTGATACATACCTTCGCAGCTGAGATACATGAAACACGTCATGTACCTCTCGTAACGAAGGCGAAAGGGATAAACGATAAGCAACATCACCCACCCTATCAAGGATAATAAATGGGCCCACGTACCGCGGACTTAACTTCCCGCGAACGCCAAATCTAATGACCCTACGGGTAGGTGAGATCCGTAAGAATACGTGGTCTCCAATAGAAAACTCTAGCGGCCTACGATGCTGGTCCGCCCAATGACGATGTCGATCCTGTGCAACTCGAAGTCGCTCTCTAATTCCTTTAACCAATTCAACTGTCTGAACAATCATTTCCGGGCCTAACATCTTTCTATCCCCGATATCATCCCATGCTAGTGGCGACCTACACTTCTTACCATATAGTGCCTCAAATGGCGCCATCTGGATACTGGCTTGATAACTGTTGTTATATGAAAACTCAACTAAGTACAGGTAGCTTTCCCAAGATCCTCCAAAATCTAGGGTGCAAGCTCGCAACATATCTTCCAAAGTCTGAATTGTCCTTTCTGATTGGTCGTCCGTCTGTGGATGGTAAGCCGTACTAAATTTTAACTTGGTGCCCAAACTACGATGTAAGCTCTTCCAGAAATATGACGTGAAACGGGTATCTCTGTCTGACACAATACTGACAGGGACTCCATGCTGCCTGACTATCTGCTGCATGTACAACTCCGCCAACTTTTCTGTAGATTGTCCTACTCTGAAAGGAAGAAAGTGTGCTACCTTTGTAAGCCGATCTACTATCACCCAAATAGCATCTTTGCCACTTGGTGATCTTGGTAAACCGGTCACAAAGTCCATTGTGATGTGTTCCTACTTCTATTCCGGGATAGGAAGCAGTTGTAATAATCCAGCTGGCCTCTGCTGTTCTGCCTTTACTTGCTGACATATCAAGCAACGGAAAACAAACCTAGCTATCTCCCTCTTCATCTCGTTCCACAAGAAGTGCTGCTTGATATTTTGGTACATCTTGGTCCCTCCAGGATGTATAGAATACTGAAAACTGTGAGCTTCTGTCATAACTTCCTGTCTGATATCTCCACTAGGTATACATAGACGTGATCCAAACCTAAGCGTACCATCTTCGTAGATTTGCATCTCTTTTCTGAGCCCTGACTCACATTCTGCCCTAAGCTTCTGAATCCTTGGGTCCTGTGCCTGGGCTGCCTTGATCCTGCCTACCAAGTCGGATTGAACTCGTAGACTCGCCAGAATTCCTATATCATTAGGAAGTATAACTTTGATGCCCATCTCCTGAAGGTCTTCTAAGATATGCTTCTGCGTTGTCAACATAAATGTGCCGCTTCTTCTGCTGAGAGCGTCTGCTACCATATTAGCCTTGCATGGATGATACTGAAGCTCCACGTCATAATCCTTGATCAGCTCTAACCATCTTCTCTGCCTCATGTTCAGCTCCTTCTGAGTAAAGATGTACCTTAGACTTTTGTGGTATGTGTATATGTCCACTCGGTCACCATATAAGTAATGCCTCCATAGCTTCAAAGCAAATACTATTGCCGCCAACTCCAAATCATGAGTTGGATAATTTTTCTCGTGGTCTCGAAGTTGCCTAGATGCGTACGCTATCACCTTCCCATGTTGCATAAGGACATATCCAAGTCCTTTACCTGACGCATCACAATATACAGTAAAACCTCCGGGCCCAACTGGCAATGTAAGGATAGGTGCTGATATCAACTTCTGCTTCAGATTCTCAAATGATGCCTAGCATTCTGCCGACCAGACGAATGGTACATCCTTTCGTGTCAAGCGGGTCATGGGTGCTGAAAGTCTTGCAAAACCTGATACAAACCTTCTATAATATCCTGCCAATCCCAAGAAACTCCGTACATCAGCTCCGGTCTTGGGTACTGGCCAACTCTCTACTGCTTCTACCTTCTTGGGATCCACTGCTACTCCAGCTCCTGATATGATGTGACCCAGAAATGAAATGTGGTCCATCCAGAACTCACACTTGTTGATCTTGGCATACAACTGGTTCTCTCTCAGTACCTGCAACACTTTCCTGAGGTGGTCTTCATGCTCCTCTTCACTAGCAGAGTATACGAGAATGTCGTCGAGAAATACCACGACAAACTGATGTAAATATGGCATAAAGATGTGGTTCATCAAATCCATGAATATAGCTGGAGCATTGGTCAAACCAAACGGCATTACTAAAAATTCATAATGTCCATACTTCGACCTGAATGATGTCTTGGGAATGTCTTCCTTTCGAACCCTCACTTGATGGTACCCTGAACGAAGATCTATCTTGGAGAAAACTCTAGCTGTGCTCAACTGGTCAAACAAGTCGTCGATCCTGGGTAGTGGGTACTTGTTCTTTACTGTCGCCGCGTTAAGCTTCCTGTAATCGATGCATAATCTCGATGATCTATCCTTCTTCCCCACAAGTACCACTGGTGCTGCCCATGGTGATATGCTAGCTTGGATAAACTTTATCTCTTTCAATTCCTCTATGTGCTGATACACCTTGGCCTGCTCCTAATCTGCCATTCTGTACACCCGATCTGATATTAGTTTAGTTCCAGGTGCCAATTCTATGCTGAACTCAATATCTCTAACCGGTGGTAGACCTGGAAGTTCTTCGGGAAACACGTCTAGAAATTCTTCAACTACCTTCGGAACTTGAACTTCTTCCATTGTCGTTATTACTCCCTGCCCTTGCTGAGTTGCCTCTGATCTGACTAAGGTGAATTTCTTCATGCCTCGAATATCAAAAGATACACTCCCACTACGATAATCTATTGCCGCATGACTGTCTTTCAGCCAGTCCATGCCTAAGATAACGTCAAAATTTCCAACAGGAAATTCTATCAACTGGACGGGTAAGAAATGCCCGCAAACTACAATACTACACGCTAGAATAACTCTACTAACTCCTACGAGCCCATTGCCAGTGAGTATATTCAACCTCCCTGGCAATGCCTCGAACTCCATTCCTAGCCGTGTCGCAAATTGTGCAGATATAAATGAGTGTGATGCTCCTGAATCAAACAATACTACTGCGGGATATGAGCCGACGAGAATGTTACCTGCCACAACATCTCCCGATGTTAATGACTCCACCAAGGACAGTGTGAATGCCTGTCCTCGACCTCCTTGCTGGTTTCCATGCGGTGGCCTAGTCTGGTGCTGCTGCTGGCCCCTGCCTTGATGATGCTGGGGTGGTCTATGCTGGTGTTGCTGCATCGGCGGTCCCTGCTGTCAAAACATCTGAGCCTGTGGCATTAACGGACGCTGGGCCAATGGTCTCACTACTACCGCTGGTCCTCGATACTGCCCTGCCTCTGGTGCTGGCAGAGCAGGAAACTGTTGTCCTGGTCCTCTTGACCTCGAATTCATGGGACATGTAGTAACCCGATGATCTGGATTTCC
Source organism: Iris pallida (assembly GCA_029216955.1). NCBI lineage: Eukaryota > Viridiplantae > Streptophyta > Magnoliopsida > Asparagales > Iridaceae > Iris > Iris pallida. The sequence goes on from JANAVB010032834.1 coordinate 12,227, forward strand.
ACATATCAAATACAGTCCATTTAATGCCCGACACACATCTCTAGTGTGCCCCATCTTCCCATAATAAGTACAGCCCGCTGGGGGTTGCTGGTTCTTCTTCTGTTGCTGCTGCTGCCTGGGTGGTGGTGCTGGCCCTCGCATTGCCACATCGTGAATGCGAATGCCAAGGGATGGTGCTGTTGTTCGGGGCGCTGCTCCCCCTCCTCCTTCAATCTGACTGTGAGATCTCTTCTGGCCTCCAGTCCTTACTGTGATCCTCTGAATGGTGATCTCATGCCTTCGGGTTGCCGTCAATATCGCATCAATAGTCTGGTAATTGTGTCCCTCTATCAATTGCAAGAGCTCAAGATAAAACCTTTGCTGAAACCTCATAGCCCTCTGGCGCTCCGTCGCTACCATCTCTGGGGCAAACCTACTCAATCTGCAGAACTCCGCTGCATAAGCATCTACCGTCTTGTCGGCCTGCTTGAGGTTGATAAACTTCTGTTGTAGCTCAAACTGCGCCACAACTCCATAGTACTTTGTCTTGCATCTTGCTGTAAAATCGTTCCAAGCCACAGGACGTCTGATGCCTATCTCCTCTGATTCCCACCAATCACGTGCGAGATCCTGAAGTAACAACTTCACCTGATCCACACGTTCTTCTGCCGGTACCTTAGTCGCCGTCAAAATAGCCTCAATATCCTTAAGCCATGCATCGGCTGAGATGGCATCCTCCATTCCTTCAAAACGGCGGGGGTTGAACTTGTAAAATCTGGTTGATGCTCCAGAATCCGGCCTTGCCCCTCTTTCCAAAGCTGTCAGCAACCCTTGGTTGAGTAGTACGTTCTGCTCTTACAACTGAGCGTACATGTGCTGTTGGGCTAACATCTGATGTTGTTGAGTAGCCATCATCCCTCTCATGATTTCCAGAAGAGCCGGTGTGTCCATTCCCGCAGGGGTAGGTGGAACTGTTGGTGGTGGTGGAACATCCGGATACTGCGATCCAGCTGCTGCTTCCACTATCACTTCTTCCTGGATAGTCTCTTGTGTTAGTACCGGCCCTTGTTGCTGACCAACATGGTCAGGTTGTCCATGTTGTTGTCCATGTTGTTGCTATCCAGCTCTGACAGGTGCGGACGAGGTACCCCTAAGAAAAGGGACAAGAGAAAAATCAAACGACCGGACAGGAAGGATCAATGAAGTCAAAGGATACTGGAATGTCAAGATGGAGTTAAGAACCAACGAATCATGAGATCAAGGGGGAACATGTGTGATTTGAGACATCCTATAAATTAAAACACCCCACAAGTCTAGAACCAGAACTGCATGGGCCACCACTAAAACCTTGTCACGCCCCAGAACCAGAATACTGGAGAGCGGGGGAATGACTCAGCCAGCTACGTATTACGGGTAGATGAATACCGTATAATACGATCAATGCTGTCTAAAAGACGAGGGGGTGCATACTACATGAAAGTCTCCCTATGGTCACTTTACTTCTATTGTCTCAATCATTCAAACAAGTAACAGAAATAGAGAACATGTGAGATAAAGCAGTAAGGCATCCCAAACGCTCAGTCAAAATGTTCTTGATATCTGGCTTTACAAAATACAGCCAGATGATGTAGTAAGTATACACAATTGTTAGCAGCTGCAGCCTGACTTAGTTACAATTATGCAAAAGTAGGTACAAGACAATCCGACTAACATGTCGGTGCCAAACGGCAAAGTATAAAGTAGATAACAAAACGGGCGAGGAAGTAAGAAACCCACTCGAGTCCTCCTGCGATCATCCCTCTAGTGTTGACCATCTTGGAGGTAGAAGTAAGCTGGATCCTCAGGGACCGGCTCTAAATCTGGCCATGCAAAACCAGAGAGGTTAGACCTCTAATAGCAAGTACCGCAAGGGAGCACGATATGAGGAATGAAGCCAGTAATAAGAGAATATGATAATAGATCTCTGCTATCTACTAGGACTCACACAACATCACGACACTTCGAACCAACCTCCCAACCAAACAAGGACAAAAGTTGGCCCGTCATGTCCTGACATTCTGATCATCTCAGTTAAGTAACAGAGTAGGTACAGTACACAAACAAATCAATTTAAACGGCCAGGCAACTACTACGGCTTGCTATTGTGAGTCCCAAGTTATCCTGGAATTATGCAATAAAGGATTTCTCAGTTCTTACTATGCGCAAGCAAGGCTAGTTTACCCAGTCAATCAGTTGCGCCAATCATGAATTAGACGAGTCCCAGCGGGACGCCCGTCCTTAGTATACAATATTCAATAGATAATATAACCAGATACCGCTCCCTGTCCGTGTGGCAGATTTGCAGTATCTGTGGGGACCAACCGGCCTGTCGGGCACTACTAGTCCCAAGAGGGCTGCCATGTAAGAACTCGGGAATCCATTCTCTCCATGCAATCATTATTTTATTTAACTTAATAGTCTCTACGTTGAGTGAAGTACCATGCCGTGGATCATGGTCATTCAGAATGAGTACTTTCGTACGGGGTACGATATGCACAACTCTACAATGATACCAGTGCGGTCAGGTTGTAGGTCTTACATAGCGTAATACAACAATCAAAACTAACCACGGAGTAATCATGTCTTGACCATAAAGTACACATGCTTCTTTGGTAAGATAAATAAATAATAAATGAATTGAAGCCTGCATGTGCCTGTATGCCAATATTCGGGATTAGCCAGTCGATTTCAATAGTTCATAATTAATACGAATGTGTCTCATTCATTCAATTCAAAAAGACGACTAGCCAGTCTCTTAGTTCCAACTAGGAACGTATGATCAATTATTAGTCAAGATCACAATCATTATCAATGGTGATAAGGCATGAAAGTCAACTAGTATTCAGTGGGGTTGAGTCTACAACTCTCAAGGTTTAATTCCAGTCAATCGGGGTATCTATAACTCAATTCACGACACATGGTACATCCCACGTGACAATCTATATTTAACAGAAATATTAACATATCATGATTATATCAAGTTTATGCCCAAAGGCGTAAGGATATAAAATGGACGTTAAATATCTAATAAAATATCAATATACAGGGCTATAGAAGATCCAGGGTAAGTAGGGTCAGGTCCAGTTGCGCCTAAACATTAGGTTGCGCCTGAGTCAGACTGCGCTCGAGTCAGGCTGCGCTCAAGTCAGGCTACGCTCAAGTCAGGCTACGCTCAAGTCAGGCTACGCTCAAGTCAAGCTACGCTCAAGTCAGGCTATGCTCAAGTCAGGCTACGCTCAAGTCAGCGTATGCAAGACATACGTCTCCAAGAGGCAGTGTATGGACTGCATACGACTCCTCTTCAAGGCAGCATATGTACTCCATACGACTCCTCATCAAGGCAGCGTATGCAAGATATACGCCTCCAAAAGGCAGCGTATGAGTCAGACTGCGCTGCGCTAAAGAGCTTGTGCAGCTCAGTGGCGCAAGCTAAAAAGCTCGTGCACACTGCTCACTATCTTCTCCAAATCAGCAAGAACTCCATGGTTTGAACCCACAGCTTCAAAAGTCCATAACTTGGTCAAAATAAGTCCAAATCCAACTTTTCAAAGGTTAAAATTGGGTAGAATAAAATTCTCTACAACATGGAACCATCAAAACTTGAAAACAAAGAAGTTTGATAGATCAAAACCACCAAAATCCGAAAATAACTAATTTCTAGATCTACAAAAATTAAAGCCTCAAAATGGAAAATGACAAGTTCTAATGTGTCTTAGAAACATGGGAAGAAGCTAATGGAACAATAAAAATAGGCTCTTTTGTGCAAGCAAGTTGTACTTGCCTACGAGTTGGTAGGTAGAGGGAGTTATGAAGAAGAAGAAGAGTAAATGAGAAGGAGAAGTAATGAAGAGAGAGAAAGGATTGGGGCTTTAAATGGTGATGGTGGGTTCGGTTCATGATGAACCACCATAACCCGAAAATAAACCAACCTAGGCCAAACCTAAAGTAAGCTAAAGCAGAGAATAAAAGCAGAAAGTAAAATACAGAAAATTAATTGCAGGAAATTAATTAACATGAATTTAAAGAGATTTAAATACAAAACAATACATGATAAATATTTAAATAAATATATTAAAGCAGTACATGTATTAAAAATACGTATTCTGGGAACGGGGAGTGACATCTCTACCCTCCTTAGAAACATTTCGTCCTCGAAATTTCAAATCCAAGCAGGATAGGAATATCAAGGCCAAACTAGTAAAAGCAATTTAAGCAAGCAATCATTTTACAATGTCCATAGCAAGTAACATATCTATATTTAACAATCTACGATATCAAGTAATTTCTACTCATAGGGCGACTAGCATGCGGAGTTAAGACAATCAAGGTACACGGGAAGAAATATACCTTGTGAATCAAACAGATGTGGATACCGTGATCGGATATCATCCTCACGTTCCCACGTTGACTCTCCTAATGAGTGATGACCCCAAGCAACCCGGACAAGACTAATTGTTCGGTTCTTGAGTATCTTTTCTCTTCGGTCCAAAATAGACACAGGCTGTTCCTCATAAGACAGGTTGGTACCAACAACCAGCTCAAAATGATCAAGGATATGGCTTGGGTCCGATACACACCTTCGCAGCTGAGATACATAAAACACGTTATGTACCTCTCGTAACGAAGGCGGAAGGGATAAACGATAAGCAACATCGTCCACCCTATCAAGGATAATAAATGGGCCCACGTACCGCGGACTCAACTTCCCGCGAACGCCAAATCTAATAACCCCACGGGTAGGTGAGATCCGTAAGAATACGTGGTCTCCAATAGAAAACTCTAGCGGCCTACGATGCTGGTCCGCCCAATGACGATGTCGATCCTGTGCAACTCGAAGTCGCTCTCTAATTCCTTTAACCAATTCAACTGTCTGAACAATCATTTTCGGAACTAACATCTTTCTGTCCCCGATATCATCCCATGCTAGTGGCGACCTACACTTCTTACCATATAGTGCCTCAAATGGTGCCATCTGGATACTGGCTTGATAACTGTTGTTATATGAAAACTCAACTAAGTGCAGGTGGCTTTCCTAAGATCCTCCAAAATCTAGGGTGCAAGCTCGCAACATATCTTCCAAAGTCTGAATTGTCCTTTCTGATTGGTCGTCCATCTGTGGATGGTAAGCCGTACTAAATTTTAACTTGGTGTCCAAACTACGATGTAAGCTCTTCCAGAAATATGACGTAAAACGGGTATCTCTGTCTGACACAATACTGACAGGGACTCCATGCTGCCTGACTATCTGCTGCATGTACAACTCCGCCAACTTTTCTGTAGATTGTCCTACTCTGAAAGGAAGAAAGTGTGCTACCTTTGTAAGCCGATCTACTATCACCCAAATAGTATCTTTGCCACTTGGTGATCTTGGTAAACCGGTCACAAAGTCCATTGTGATGTGTTCCTACTTCCATTCCGGGATAGGAAGCGTTTGTAATAATCCAGCTGGCCTCTGCTGTTCTGCCTTTAAAGCTGACATATCAATCAACGGAAAACAAACCTAGCTATCTCCCTCTTCATCTCGTTCCACCAGAAGTGCTGCTTGATATCTTGGTACATCTTGGTCCCTCCAGGATGTATAGAATACTGAGAACTATGAGCTTCTGTCATAACTTCTTGTCTGATATCTCCACTAGGTATACATAGATATGATCCAAACCTAAGTGTACCATCTTCGTGGATTTGCATCTCTTTTCTGAGCCCTGACTCACATTCTGCCCTAAGCTTCTGAATCCTTGGGTCCTGTGCCTGGGCTGCCTTGATCCTGCCTACCAAGTCGGATTGAACTCGTAGACTCGCCAGAATTCCTATATCATTAGGAAGTATAACTTCGATGCCCATCTCCTGAAGGTCTTCGAAGATATGCTTCTGCGTTGTCAACATAAATGCGCCGCTTCTTCTGCTGAGAGCGTCTGCTACCACATTAGCCTTGCCTGAATGATACTGAAGCTCCACGTCATAATCCTTGATCAGCTCTAACCATCTTCTCTGCCTCATGTTCAGCTCCTTCTGAGTAAAGATGTACTTTAGACTTTTGTGGTCTGTGTACATGTCCACCCGGTCACCATATAAGTAATGCCTCCATAGCTTCAAAGCAAATACTACTGCCGCCAACTCCAAATCATGAGTTGGATAATTTTTCTCGTGGTCTCGAAGTTGCCTAGATGCATACGCTATCACCTTCCCATGTTGCATAAGGACACATCCAAGTCCTTTACTTGACGCATCACAATATACAGTAAAACCTCCGGGCCCAACTGGCAATGTAAGGATAGGTGCTGATATCAACTTCTGCTTCAGATTCTCAAATGATGCCTGGCATTCTGCCGACCAGACGAATGGTACATCCTTTCGTGTCAAGCGGGTCATGGGTGCTAAAAGTCTTGCAAAACCTGATACAAACCTTCTGTAATATCCTGCCAATCCCAAGAAACTCCGTACATCAGCTCCGGTCTTAGGTACTGGCCAACTCTCTACTGCTTCTACCTTCTTGGGATCCACTGCTACTCCAGCTCCTGATATGATGTGACCCAGAAATGAAATATGGTCCATCCAGAACTCACACTTGCTGAGCTTGGCATACAACTGGTTCTCTCTCAGTACCTGCAACACTTTCCTGAGGTGGTCTTCATGCTCCTCTTCACTAGCAGAGTATACGAGAATGTCGTCGAGAAACACCACGACAAACTGATGTAAATATGGCATAAAGATGTGGTTCATCAAATCCATGAATATAGCTGGAGCATTGGTCAAACCAAATGGCATTACTAAGAATTCATAATGTCCATACTTCGACCTGAATGATTTCTTGGGAATGTCTTCCTTTCGAACCCTCACTTGATGGTACCCTAAACGAAGATCTATCTTGGAGAAAACTCTAGCTGTGCTCAACTGGTCAAACAAGTTGTCGATCCTGGGTAGTGGGTACTTGTTCTTTACTGTCGCCGCGTTAAGCTTCCTGTAATCGATGCATAATCTGGATGATCCATCCTTCTTCCCCACAAGTACCACTGGTGCTGCCCATGGTGATATGCTAGCTTGGATAAACTTCTTCTCCTTCAATTCTTCTATGTGCTGATACACCTTGGCCTGCTTCTAATCCGCCATTCTGTAAACCCGATCTGATATTGGTTTAGTTCCAGGTGCCAATTCTATGCTGAACTCAATATCTCTAACCGGTGGTAGACCTGGAAGTTCTTCAGGAAACACGTCTAGAAATTCTTCAACTACCTTCGGAACTTGAACTTCTTCCATTGCCGTTATTACTCCCTGCCCTTGCTGAGTTGCCTCTGATCTGACTAAGGTGAATTTCTTCATGCCTGGAATATCAAAAGATACACTCCCACTACGATAATCTATTGTCGCATGACTGTCTTTCAGCCAGTCCATGCCTAAGATAACGTCGAAATTTCCAACAGAAAATTCTATCAACTGGGCGGGTAAGGAATGCCCGCAAACTACAACACTACACCCTAGAATAACTCTACTAACTCCTACGAGCCTATTGCCAATGAGTATATTCAACCTCCCTGGCAATGCCTCGAACTCCATTCCTAACCGTGTCACAAATTGTGCAGATATAAATGAGTGTGATGCTCCTGAATCAAACAATGCTACTGCGGGATATGAGCCGACGAGAATATTACCTGCCATAACATCTCCCGATGTTAATGCCTCCTCCAAGGACAGTGTGAATACCTGCCCTCGACCTCCTTGCTGGTTTCCATGCGGTGGCCTAGTCTGGTGCTGCTGCTGGCCCCTGCCTTGATGATGCTGGGGTGGTCTATGCTGGTGTTGCTGCATCGGCGGTCCCTGCTGTCGAAACATCTGAGCCTGTGGCATTAACGGACGCTGGGCCAATGGTCTCACTACTACCGCTGGTCCTCGATACTGCCCTGCCTCTGGTGCTGGCAGAGCAGGAAACTGTTGTCCTGGTCCTCTTGACCTCGAATTCATGGGACATGTGGTAACCCGATGATCTGGATTTCCACATATCAAACACAGTCCATTTAATGCCCGACACACATCTCTAGTGTGTTCCATCTTCCCATAATAAGTACAGTCCGCTGGGGGTTGCTGGTTCTTCTTCTGTTGCTGCTGCTACCTGGGTGGTGGTGCTGGCCCTCGCATTGCCACATCGTGAATACGAATGCCAAGGGATGGTACTGTTGTTCGGGGTGCTGCTCCCCCTCCTCCTTCAATCTGACTGTGAGATCTCTTCTGGCCTCCAGTCCTTACTGTGATCCTCTGAATGGTGATCTCATGCCTTCGGATTGCCGTCAATATCTTATCAAAAGTCTGGTAATTGTGTCCCTCTATCAATTGCAAGAGCTCAAGATAAAATCCTTACTGAAACCTCATAGCCCTCTGGTGCTCCGTCGCTACCATCTCTGGGGCAAACCTACTCAATCTGCAGAACTCCGCTGCATAAGCATCTACCGTCTTGCCGGCCTGTTTGAGGTTGATAAACTTCTGTTGTAGCTCAAACTGCGCTACAACTCCATAGTACTTTGTCTTGAATCTTGCTGTAAAATCGTTCCAAGCCACAGGACGTCTGATGCCTATCTCCTCTGATTCCCACCAATCACGTGCGAGATCCTGAAGTAACAACTTCACCTGATCCACACGTTCTTCTGTCGGTACCTTAGCCGCCGTCAAAATAGCCTCAATATCCTTAAGCCATGCATCGGCTGAGATGGCATCCTCCGTTCCTTCAAAACGGCGGGGGTTGAACTTGCAAAATCTGGTTGATGCTCCAGAATCCGGTCTTGCCCCTCTTTCTAAAGTTGTCTACAACCCTTGGTTGAGTAGTACGTTCTGCTCTTGCAACTGAGCGTGCATGTGCTGTTGGGCTAACATCTGATGTTGTTGAGTAGCCATCATCCCTCTCATGATTTCCAGAAGAGCCGGTGTGTCCATTCCCGCAGAGGTAAGTGGAACTGTTGGTGGTGGTGGAACATTCGGATACTGCGATCCAGCTGCTGCTTCCACTATCACTTCTTTCTGGGTAGTCTCTTGAGTTAGTACCGGTCCTTGTTGCTGACCAACATGGTTAGGTTGTCCATGTTGCTGTCCATCTTTTTGCTGTCCAGCTCTGACAGGTGCGGACGAGGTGCCCCTAAGAAAAGGGACAAGAGAAAAATCAAACGATCGGACAGGAAGGATCAATGAAGTCAAAGGATACTGGAATGTCAAGATGGAGTTAAGAACCAATGAATCATGAGATCAAGGGGGAACATGTGTGATTTGAGACATCCTATAAATTAAAACACCCCACAAGTCTAGAACCAGAACTGCATGGGCCACCACTAAAACCTTGTCACGCCCCAGAACCAGAATACTGGAGAGCGGGGGAATGACTCAGCCAGCTACGTATTACGGGTAGATGAATACCGTATAATACGATCAATGCTGTCTACAAGACGAGGGGGTGCATACTACATGAAAGTCTTCCTATGGTCACTTTACTTCTATTGTCTCAATCATTCAAACAAGAAACAGAAATAGAGAACATGTAAGATAAAGCAGTAAGGCATCCCAAACGCTCAGTCAAAATGTTCTTGATATCTAGCTTTACAAAATACAGCCAGATGATGTAGTAAGTATACACAATTGTTAGCAGCTGCAGCCTGACTTAGTTACAATTATGCAAAAGTAGGTACAAGACAATCCGACTAACATGTCAGTGCCAAACGGCAAAGTATAAAGTAGATAACAAAACGGGCGGGGAAGTAAGAAACCCACTCGAGTCCTCCTGCGATCATCCCTCTAGTGTTGACCATCTTGGAGGTAGAAGTAAGCTGGATCCTCAGGGACCGGCTCTAAATCTGGCCATACAAAACCAGAGAGGTTAGACCTCTAATAGCAAGTACCGCAAGAGAGCACGATATGAGGAATGAAGCCAGTAATAAGAGAATATGATAATAGATCTCTGCTATCTACTAGGACTCACACAACATCACGACACTTCGAACCAACCTCCCAACCAAATAAGGACAAAAGTTGGCCCGTCATGTCCTGACATTCTGATCATCTCAGTTAAGTAACAGAGTAGGTACAGTACACAAACAAATCAATTTAAACGGCCAGGCAACTACTACGGCTTGCTATTGTGAGTCCCAAGTTATCCTGGAATTATGCAATAAAGGATTTCTCAGTTCTTACTATGCGCAAGCAAGGCTAGTTTACCCAGTCAATCAATTGCGCCAATCATGAATTAGACGAGTCCCAGCGGGATGCCCATCATTAGTATACAATATTCAATAGATAATATAACCAGATACCGCTCCCTGCCCGTGTGGCAGATTTGCAGTATCTGTGGGGACCAACCGGCCTGTCGGGCACTACTAGTCCCAAGAGGGCTGCCATGTAAGAACTCGGGAATCCATTCTCTCCATGCAATCATTATTTTATTTAACTTAATAGTCTCTACGTTGAGTGAAGTACCATGCCGTGGATCATGGTTATTAAGAATGAGTACTTTCGTACGGGGTACGATATGCACAACTCTACAATGATACCAGTGCGGTCAGGTTGTATGTCTTACATAGCGTAATGCAACAATCAAAACTAACCACGGAGTAATCATGCCTTGACCATAAAGTACACATGCTTCTTTGGTAAGATAAATAAATAATAAATAAATTGAAACCTGCATGTGCCTGTATGCCAATATTCGGGATTAGCCAGTCGATTTCAATAGTTCATAACTAATACGAATGTGTCTCATTCATTCAATTCAAAAAGACGACTAGCCAGTCTCTTAGTAAGTAGGGTCAGGTCCAGTTGCGCCTATACATCAGGTTGCGTCTGAGTCAGACTGCGCTCGAGTCAGGCTACGCTCAAGTCAGGCTACGCTCAAGTCAGGCTACGCTCAAGTCAGGCTACGCTCAAGTCAGGCTACGCTCAAGTCAAGCTACGCTCAAGTCAGGCTACGCTCAAGTCAGCGTATGCAAGACATACGTCTCCAAGAGGCAGCGTATGGACTCCATACGACTCCTCTTCAAGGCAGCATATGTACTCCATACGATTCCTCATCAAGGCAGCGTATGTAAGACATACGCCTCCAAAAGGCAGTATATGAGTCAGACTACGCTGCGCTAAAGAGCGCGCGCAGCTCAGTGGCGCAAGCTAAAAAACTTGCGCACACTGCTCACTGTCTTCTCCAAATCAGTAAGAACTCCATGGTTTGAACCCACAGCTTCAAAAGTCCATAACTTGGTCAAAATAAGTCCAAATCCAACTTTTCAAAGGTCAAAATTGGGTAGAATAAAATTCTCTACAACATGGAACCATCAAAACTTGAAAACAAAGAAATTTGATAGATCAAAACCACCAAAATCCGAAAATAACTAATTTCTAGATCAACAAAAATTAAAGCCTCAAAATGGAAAATGACAAGTTCTAATGTGTCTTAGAAACATGAGGAGAAGCTAATGGAACAATAAAAATGGGCTCTTTTGTGGAAGCAAGTTGCACTTGCCTACGAGTTGGTAGGTAGAGGGAGTTATGAAGAAGAAGAAGAGTAAATGAGAAGGAGAAGTAATGAAGAGAGAGAGAAAGGATTGGGGCTTTAAATGGTGATGGTGGGTTCGGTTTATGATGAACCACCATAACCCGAAAATAAACCAACCTAGGCCAAACCTAAAGTAAGCTAAAGCAGAGAATAAAAGCAGAAAGTAAAATACAGAAAATTAATTGCAGGAAATTAATTAACATGAATTTAAAAAGATTTAAATACAAAACAATACATGATAAATATTTAAATAAATATATTAAAGCAGTACATGTATTAAAAATACGTATTCTAGGAACGGGGAGTGATACTATCTTTACCGTATTTTATCTTAGATGTGATTGAGATTGTATTCTATTATGTCACCCCCATTCGGGGAGTATAACTGTGCATTACCTTATATTGTTAGATGTTGTGACCTAGGACAGCGTTCTACCGTCGACACTGCGGCGTAGGCTGGGCGTTGTTACGTTCTCGTACCCTTACAGTGGGTGCGGGTCGTGACAGTAAACATGAACTATCTCCTCCTCCATTATGATTGACATGAGATGTTATTTGGACAGAGGTAGAGGATTTGCTGACTGTAATGAAAGATCCGAGATCGGGCCATCACTTAGAAGGATTCGGACATAGCCATAATTGGACGAAGCGGAATATCTTTTAGGACTTACCTTAATTGAAGGACTATCTCAAAAAACACAATCTTGATGTCATGCACATTGAGAAAAATGTATTCTATAACATCTTCAATACGGTAATAGATATCAAGAAAAAAACGAAAGACAATCCCAAAGCAAGAAAGTGTTGGCTCATTGGTCATTGTCAAACCTAATTTTAATAATTGATCCAACCATGTCTCGATATAAGGGATACTTGGACGACTGTTGAGAATTGCTACTGCTACTGTTCAAGACTTGGAGTCGTTTTGCCATTGAGTCTGTATTTTCAATATAAATATATTTTTAACAATTTATTGAGTCTAGGAATACAGTGTACACCAAGTCGTACTGGCAAATAGGCTATCCTAAAATATTTTCAAAATATCCCTTCATTTTGAAAATAATAAATTTACAAAATCCTAACCAACCAATTCTGGACCAACAAAATTCGGAGCGAACTCACCTCGAATTTGGCCCAAATTTGGTTAGTAGAATGTTGGAATTTTTGAACCCATTCTCCCCGTAGTTACGAATGCAACGACTATTTGCCGAGATTCTCTCAAAGAATTCTGGCCGAATTCTCCCTTTGGAAAGCCTATAAATAGAGAAAAATTTCTACCATTTCAACACATCAATTTATTCTCTCTTCTCTTTTCTCTAAGCTTACTACATACTTTTAAAGTGTTCTAAGCCTTTCATTTTCAAATCCCAAGCAAGTTACAATTCTCTAGTCGATTTGCCAGTATGGTACGGTCTAGAAGTTTCAGAGTAATTGTAATCAGAGGCTTGATTGAAGAAAGATACTTCACAATTGATGTTGATTGAGTACTTTGGATCAAAGCTCGCGTTGTAGAAGTTGTAAGAACTTCGCATGAAAATTTGCAGTATTTTTCTATAGTGGATTTAACTGGATTATGGAGTTCTTCCGACTGGATTAGTCATCACAAGAGGAAAACCAGTATACATCCTTGTGTTTGCGTTTACTCTCTGCTCTTTATTTTTACATTTATATATCTATGATATGTTCTATGATCTTGCTACTAACAATTTTTTAATAGCTAATTTTTTGCTGCCTACTCTATTCACCCCTCCTAGAGTATAATGTTGTACATCTCGTTCCTACAATTGGTATCAGAGCAGATTATACAGGTAAAATGTGGTAACACTGTTATTATAGTCTTATCAATACTGGTGTTACATAGATCACTATGTCACATATGGCAACTGTAAAATTCCTAAGTGAAGGCTAAGCTACAAACAGAACTCCACTATTTGATGGTACCAATTACACATACAGGAAAATACGCATGAGTTTCTTCTTAAATCTTTAGATTTCGACCTATGGTCTATTGTAATTGATGGCTATAAAAAGCCCCATTGTATCCTTGTTGATGGAGAATTGGTTGAGAAACCACATGACAAGTATACTGAAGCTGACAAGAAACATGCCAGTCTTGACGCACGTGCTATTAATGCTTTATTTTGTGCTTTAGACAGGAATTAATTTAACAGGGTGTCTACATGACAACATCCAATGAAGTGTGAAAATTTTTCGAAGTTACCCACGAAGGCACGACGTAAGTCAATGAGTCAAAGATCAGTAGACTTACTCAAGAGTATGAGACATTCAAGATGAAGCCAAACGAATCCATCACTCAAATGTTTACAAGATTTCTAGATATTGTAAATCCTTTGTCTTCCCTAGGCAAGAAATACAATAACCATGAGAAGAATTGCAAATTGCTACGAGCTCTCACGAAGAACTGGATTTCAAAGGCTACTGCAATTGTTGAAGGAAATAACCATACTACTATGTCTTCTGAAACACTCATGGGAAAACTACTCACTCACGAGCTGGAACTTCAAGACTTTGAAGAAGTTGCATGAAAGGAAAAGTCAACGCCCTCAAAGTTCAACACAGAAGATATGTCGAAGAAAATTCCGAGGACAGTAATTCTGACTCTGAAGATCAAGCACTCCTAATAAAAAAGTTCATAAAATTCATGAGATTCAACCGAAGAACAAAAGAACACAACAGCAACAATAGAAGCAATGAAGAAGATTCGATCTGCTATGGTTGCTAGAAGAAAGAACACATCAAGAAGGACTGTGCGACATCATCATCATCAACTAGAAAGGGAAATAAATATGAAAAAGGATACCTGAAGAAATCTACCTCCAGGAGTATGCTAATACAAGCATATGGCGTGAAAGAGAAGCCAACGACTAAGAAGATGAATAATCAGACAACGCTGCAAATGTATGCTTAATGGAATATGATCAGGTAAACACTAATATCTTGTTTGATACTTATGATGATTTTACCTTTGAACAATTAGGAGAAGCTTTAGTGACCTCTTAGGAGATTATAGAAAACTGCGTAGAAAATACCAAAACTCTAAGAAGGAACTCAAAGAGTACAAAGATGAAATAAGAAGACTTATCGACCTACTAGCTGAGGTTAGAAGTAATGATATTCCTAGTGAGGCATGTGAGTTTTCTTCTGTCAAGTTACAATTACACGAGATCACAAGACTATCCGAAGAGAAAGACAAGACCATTGCCAAACTAGAGGAAGACTTACTCAAAGAGAAGAAGATACTTCAACAAGCATTACTCAGAAATGATGCACTCACAGCTGACTACAATACATTTTATGACACCTCCAAAAAGTTGAAAAATTATGTTAGGAAAATAGCCTGAGGTTGCTGCATCCTATCCTAATACGTGTCACTTACCAAAACACTAGAACACTGTCAAACTCAACACTATCAAACCAAACCAAACCAAAACTTTGCCCAAGAAGACTAACATGCTTGCTTTTTATTACAAATATCCAAATAGAAAACCAAGATCAACCAATCATACACAACACACTGCATCTAACACTCAACATGCTAGATGTCCCTATTGTGGCACCATTGGTCATATTTTTCTGCATGTAGAGTAAGTAAGCTAGTTGATTTGAAGATATATGCAAGGATACCAAAGACTAACATTTCAGGACCCGACAAGAAATGGGTACCAAAAGTTTCATCTGTAAATTCTTTTGTAGGTGGAACACCCTACGCATGCTAGAAGCAAGTGGATCCTCGACAATGATTGCTCACAGCACATGACCGGTGACGCTTCATTATTTGCAATACTGTCGAAGAAGAAAGAAGGATACGTCTCCTTCGGTAATAATCTTAAAGGGTATATAGTAGCTATCAGCAACATTGGTAAGGCTCCATATCCTGTGATTAAAGATGTCTGTCTAGTAACCGGTTAAAACATAACCTACTCAGCATAAGCCATTTAGTTGACTACGGTTATGGTATTAACTTTTTTAAAGACAAATGTACTATAGTTAATAGCTCAACTAGTAGTACTACCTTTGAAGGTATTAGGGAAGACAAATGTACTATGTACTATATATATATATATATATATATATATATATATATATATATATATATATATATATATATATATATATATATCAGAATGCTTCTCCTACGGGAATAACTTACGGGACATACTTACGGGATGAGAAAATATATGTATGGTTCTCTTCTTTATTTCTTTCACTTTAAAAATGTTAGATCTCTCTTTTAAAAAAGGAACATATCTCTATCTTAAAGATAAGTCTATTTATTTTTTAAATAGTGAAAGATTTATTTATTTATTCAAAAAATAGAGATATAAAAGTTAATTTTATAAAAAATTTAAATAGAGATGGATTGTTTTTAAAAAAAAATCTTTAAACGTAAATATCTTTTTAAAATGTTATTCAAAAATATATTTAATATTAATGTTAATTTTAATATTATTTCTCATGTTAATTTTTTGGTGCTAACTTTATTATTGATATTAATTTTAACTTTAATTTTAATTTCAACATTAACATTAAGTTTAATTTAACATTAATATTAACATTAACATTAACATTAAAATCTAATATTAAAATTAAGATTAAGATTAAGATTAAGAATATAATTTAAATTTAAATTAAGATTAGAATTTAGATTTAGATTTAGATTTAGATTTAGATTTAGATTTAGATTTAAATTTAAATTTAAATTTAAATTAAATTTAACATTAACATTAACATTAGCATTAGCATTAACATTAACATTAACATTAACATTAACATTAAAATTTAAATTAATGTAAAAGTTAAAAATTAAAATTAATATCAACATTAATATTAACATTAACATTAAAATTAATATTTTAAATATAATTTTTAAAGGTATATTTATTTATAAGGATAGATTCTTTTTAAAAAAAATTATCTCTATTTTAAAAAATAAATGGAATAATTTATCTATCTCTATTTTTAAAAATAAATAAATCTCTCTGTGTTTAAAAATAAATTGATAGATAAGCCTTATTTTTGAAGATAGAGATATGTTTGTTTTTAAGAGTAGAGAGTGGAGATTTAAATATTAAAGAGAAATAAATTCAGAAGAGAAACATACGTACATTTCGGGATATTTTGAGTTTCTTCTCTCTGTAAGAAATTGGTCTATCCCGTAAACTCTTCCCGTAAACTTATCCCGTATAAGAAGGGGAATATATATATATATATATATATATATATATATATATATATATATATATATATATATATATATATATATATATATATATATATATTCTCACAAATGACCTCTAGCCTAGTGGTTAAGAGAGATGCATGCGGCCCAAGTGGTCAGGAGTTCGAGCCTCAGTGGAGCCGAGTTCGCCACAAGTACCCATTGCTTCAAAAAAAAAAAATATATATATATATATATATATATATATATATATATATATATATATATATATATATATATATATATATATATATATATATATATATATATTCTCTTTGTTAGAAGATGCTAATAGATCAGGTAGATGCTTAATCGTCAAGAATGATGAGACTCAAGTACTATGGCATGAGACTCGGTCAATAAATATGGACACAATTTCAAAACTATCCACGAAGCAATTGGTACGTACGAGGCATCACCTTCAAGAAGGATACGGTACGTAGTGAATGTGAAAAGAACAAAGCTACCCGATATATATATATATATATATATATATATATATATATATATATATATATATATATATATATATATATATATATATATATATATATATATATATATATATATATATCCATCAAAGTAGGAATGCTAATATACAAAGAAAGATGACTCCTATTCAGATGACTCATGATTGTTTTATTTTATTTGATAAAAGATAATAAATAATACACGTTTGATTTTAAAAGAAAACAACAAAAAAGTGAACATGACTCGTATGATTGTTTGAAAAAATACAAAGATAATGATATAAATAAGAGATTTTTTGACTTTCATCCCACTTATTAATATGCATTTGTACTTACATCCCACTTTTTTATTTTTTTAGACTTTCATCCCACTTTTTGTCACTAAAAGTATTTATTTTGTCACGAAAAATATTCGTTTTGTCACAAAAAATATTTTAAATGTTGGTTCGATGAAAGACAACTTGGTCATGTTCTCAAATCAAATTTAATACTGGTTCAAGTAGAGCTGATGGGATTCACATTTGATTTTTAAAAACAAATAATAAATTAAGAAAATGACTTTTTGTCTTTTATAGGAAAAATTGGCCAAGATAATTAATAATACGGAGTACTGTGACTTGTCCATGTTTCTATTGTTCAAGTCTACTTGAAGTTGACGAGGTTCACGTTTAATTTAAAATTGGCAAAAGGTTATGCAGCCGTTGAGTGTGACGAGTAAGAAATATCTTGTCCGAACCGCAGTACACGCTCAGACGGACTGGGCGACCTACCATGTACGGGTGAGCATTATTTGATTTTGGACCAAAAATTGAATCAAACCGAATCGAATAAGAGTTTCGGTTCGGTTTAAAAAAATTCAATTCGGTTTTGATTTTGAAAATACTAAAATTTCATATTCGATTTCGGTTTCGTTTTTAGATTTCGGTTTCGGTCCAAAACCGAAAACCGAATAATATAAGTATTAATATACTAAATATATATAGGTATATACTAAATATGTCTAGGTATATTTAGTTTCTACATATATTAACAAAAAAATGCAACAAAAAAAAACAAAAAATTGAATAAACCGAAAATCGAATCGATTTAATTCGGTTCGGTTCGGTTCGGTTTGATTCGGTTTTGAGCCAATTCAGTTCGACTTCGGTTTTGCTTATTCGATTTCTGTCCAATTCGATTTTGGATTATTCGGTTCGATTTAAACCGAATTAATCGAATGCTCACCCCTACTGACATGTAACACACTCATGTATGCGACAATAGTGAACATGCACTGTGGGGTCAAGTGCATTTAAACCCTCCTTAGATTTGTCTCGTTTGCAAAATAAGACCTTTTAGAAAACGTAAACAGTTTGTACCTCCCGCAAAGCATGTTTTGCTCAGAATGTCCCTTTCCGTCAAAATGACGTTAGAACTAGCCGTTAGAAGTCATTTTTTGGATTAATTAAATTTTTTACTCCCCAAAATACCCCTCTGAATGCTAACATTAACATTGTGGCTCTCCCCTTTCATTCTCTATATATAAGATTGTTTTTGTCACGCCCCAGAACCAGAATACTGGAGAGCGGGGAAATGACTCAGCCAGCTACGTATTACGGGTAGATGAATACCGTATAATACGATCAATGCTGTCTAAAAGACAAGGGGGTGGATACTACATAAAAGTCTCGCTATGGTCACTTCACATCTATTGTCTCAATCATTCAAACAAGAAACAGAAATAGAGAACATGTAAGATAAAGCAGTAAGGCGTCCCAAACGCTCAGTCAAAATGTTCTTGATATCTGGCTTTACAAAACATAGCCAGATGATGTAGCAAAGTATACACAATTGTTATCAGCTGCAGTTTGACTTAATTACAATTATGCAAAAGTAAGTGCAAGACAATCCGACTAACATGTCGGTGCCAAACGGCTAAGTATAAAGTAAATAACAAAACGAGTGGTGAAGTTAGGGAACCCACTCGAGTCCTCCTGCGATCATTCCTCTAGTATTGACCATCTTGGAGGTAGAAGTAAGCTGAGTCCTCGGGAACCGGCTCTAAATCTGGCCATGCAAAACCAGAGAGGTTAGACCTCTAATAGCAAGTACCGCAAGGAAGCACGATATGAGACATTAAACCAGTAAATAAGAGAATATAATAATAGACCTCTGCTTGCTACTGGAATTCACATAACATCACGACACTTCGAACCAACCTCCCAACCAAATAAGGACAGAAGTTGGTCCGTCATGTCCTGATGTTCTGATCATCTCAGTTAGGTAACAGAGTAGGTACAGTACACAAACAAATCAACTTAAACGGCCATCCAACTCCTACGGCTTACTACTGTGAGTCCCAAGTTATCCTGAAATTATGCAATAAAGATTTCTCAGTTCTTACTATGGACAAGCAAGGCTAGTCGATCCAATCAATCAATTGTGCCAATCATGAATTAGACGAGTCCCAGCAGGACGTCCGTCATCAATATACAATATACAATAAATAGTATTACCAGATACCGCTCCATGCCCGTGTGACAGGTTTGTAGTATCTGTGGGGACCAGCCGGCCTGTCAGGCACTACTAGTCCCAAGAGGGCTGCCATGTAAGAACTCGGGAATCCATTCTCTCCATGCAATCATTATTTTTATTTAACTTAATAGTCTCTACGTTGAGTGAAATCCCATGCCGTGGATCATGGTCATTCAGAATGAGTACTTTCGTAGGGGGTACGATATGCACAACTCTACAACGATGCCCGTGCGGTTAGGTTGTAGGTCTTACATAGCGTAATGCAACAATCCAAACTAACCACGGAACAATCATGTCTTGACCATAAAGTACACATGCTTCTTTTATAGTAAAATAAATAAATTAATAAATTGAAGTCTGCATGTGTGCCTGTATGTCAATATTCGGGAATCGGCCAATCGATTATAGTAGTTCATACTTAATATGAACATGTCTTATTCCATTTAATTCAATAAGACGACTAGCCAGTCTCTTAGTTCCATCTAGGAACGCATGATCAATAATAAATCAAGATAACAATCAATGTTAATTAATGCCACATTCGGGAAATAAAAATTGGGAAATAAATAATGATTGGGAAATAAATAATCTCATGCGCTGTGGGAAATGATTGGGAAATAAATAATCTCATGCGCTGTGGGAAAGGTTGGAAAATAAATAATATCATGCGCCTGAGAAAAAGGTTGGAAAATAAATAATATCATGCGCCTGAGGAAAATGATTGAGAAATAAATAATCCATGCGCTGAGGAATGAGATTGGGAAATAAATAATCTCATGCGCCTGAGGAATGAGATTGGGAAATAAATAATCCATGCGCTGAGAAAAGATTGGAAAATAAATAATATCATGCGCCTGAGGGAAAGGTTGGGAAATAAATAATCCATGCGCTGAGGAAAGGTTGGAAAATAAATAATATCATGCGCCTGAGGGAAAGGTTGGGAAATAAATAATATCATGCGCCTGAGAAAAATGATTGAGAAATAAATAATCCATGCGCTGAGGAATGAGATTGGGAAATAAATAATCTCATGCGCCTGAGGAATGAGATTGGGAAATAAATAATCCATGCGCTGAGGAATGAGATTGGGAAATAAATAATCTCATGCGCCTGAGGAATGAGATTGGGAAATAAATAATCTCATGCGCCGAGGAATGAGATTGGAAAATAAATAATCAATGCGCTGAGGAATGAGATTGGGAAGTAAATCTCAGCGTTGCCGGGACTTCATGGCGTATGGCCTCCCGGCGCATGGCCTCCCGGGCGCATGGGGTTCCCGGCGCATGGGGTTCCCGGCGCATGGGGTTCATCGTCCCCAAACAGCAAGTTCAGCCATGAAAGTCCTAAAAACTTGCTATGGCCATAACTTCCTCATCCGAAGTCGAAATCAAGCGAAATAAAAGCCAAAACTGAATGAAATTGAATTCTCTACAACATAGAACTATTAGTTTTCGAAAATAACCAAGTTTTAGAGATCAAAACCAAGAAAAAATGAAAATATAACAAACTTAGATCTACAACAAATAAGCCATGGAAATTAAAAATGCTAAGTACTAAAGAGACTTAGAATCAAATAGGAAAGATGATGGAACAATAAAAATAGAGATCCATCAAGAAGTAAGAGAAAGGATTTGGGGCTTTAAATGGGGTGGTGGTAGGTGGAGGTTTATTTCGGTTCATGATGAACCAACATAATTAAACCAATCTGAGCCGAACCCATAGCAAAGCTAAAGCAGAGTATAAAAGAAGAAAGTAAAGTGCAGAAATAAAATTGCAGAAAATTAATTAACAAAAATTAAAGGAATTTAAATACAGAACAATACATGATAAATATTAAATGAATACATTCCAGCAGTACTTGTATTTAGAATACGTATTCTGGGAACGGGAAGTGACATCTCTACCCTCCTTAGAAAAATTTTGTCCTCGAAATTTCAGATCCAAGCATGATAGAAATATCGAAGCTAAACTAATCTAAGTATAAACAATTGAGTAAGCAATCATTCTACAATGATAATAACAAGTAACATATCTATGTTGAACATTCTACGATAGCAAGAAATTCTACTTATAAGGTGACAAGCATGAGGAGTTAAGACAATCAAGGTATACAGAAGAAAATATACCTTGTGAGTCAAACAGGTGTGGATACCGTGATCGGATATCATCCTCACGTTCCCACGTTGACTCTCCTAAAGAGTGATGACCCCAAGCAACCCGAACAAGGTTAATTGTTCGGTTCTTGAGTACCTTCTCTCTTCGGTCCAAAATAGACACAGGCTGTTCCTCGTAAGACAGGTTGGTACCAACAACCAGCTCAGAATGATCAAGGATATGGCTTGGGTCCGATATATATCTTCGCAACTGAGATACATGAAATACGTCATGCACCTCTCGTAACGAAGGTGGAAGGGATAAACGATAAGCAACATCGCCTATCCTATCAAGAATAACAAATGGGCCCAAGTACCGCGGACTCAACTTCCCGTGAACGCCAAATCTAATGACCCCACGGGTAGGTGAGATCCGCAAGAACACGTGGTCCCCAACAGAAAACTCTAGCGGCCTACGATGCTGGTCCGCCCAATGTCGATGCCGATCCTGCGCAACTCGAAGTCGCTCTCTAATTCCTTTAATCACTTCCAATGTCTGAACAATCATTTCCGGGCCTAACATCTTCTTCTCCCCGATATCATCCCATGCTAGTGACGACCTACACTTCTTACCATATAGTGCTTCAAATGGCGCCATCTGGATACTGGCTTGATAACTGTTGTTATAAGAAAACTCAACTAAGTGCAGGTGGCTCTCCCAAGATCCCCCAAAATCTAGGGTGTAAGCTCGCAACATATCTTCCAAAGTCTGAATTATCCTTTCTGATTGTCCGTCCGTCTGTGGATGGTAAGCCGTACTAAATCTTAACTTGGTGCCCAGACTATGATGTAAGCTCTTCCAGAAATATGATGTGAAACGGGTATCTCGGTCTGACACAATGCTGACAGGGACTCCATGCTGCCTGACTATCTGTTGCATGTACAACTCTGCCAACTTTTCTGTAGATTGCCCTACTCTGAAAGGAAGAAAGTGTGCCACCTTTGTAAGCCGATCTACTATCACCCAAATAGCATCTTTACCACTTGGTGATCTCGGTAAACCGGTCACAAAGTCTATTGTGATGTGTTCCCACTTCCATTCTGGGATAGGAAGCGGTTGCAATAACCCAGCTGGCCTCTGCTGTTCTGCCTTCACTTGCTGACATACCAAGCAACGGGAAACGAATCTAGCTATCTCGCTCTTCATCTCGTTCCACCAGAAGTGCTGCTTGATATCTTGGTACATCTTGGTCCCTCCAGGGTGAATAGAATACTGAGAACTGTGAGCTTCTGCCATAACCTCCTGTCTGATATCTCCACTAGGCACACATAGACGTGATCCAAACCTAAGTGTACCATCTTCATGAATTCTCATCTCCTTCCTGAGTCCTGACTCACATTCTGCCCTAAGCTTCTGAATCCTTGGGTCTTGTGCCTGAGCTGCCTTGATCTTGTCTACTAAGTCGGATTGAACTTGCAGACTTGTTAGAACTCCTACATCACTAGGAAGTATAACTTCGATGCCCATCTCCTGAAGGTCTTCTAAGATATGTCTCTGTGTTGTCAACATGAATGCGCCGCCTCTTCTGCTGAGAGCGTCTGCTACCACATTAGCCTTGCCTGGATGATACTGAAGCTCAACGTCGTAATCCTTAATCAACTCCAACCATCTTCTCTGCCTCATGTTCAGTTCCTTCTGAGTAAAAATGTACTTCAGACTTTTGTGGTCTGTGTACATGTCCACTCGATCACCATATAAGTAATGCCTCCATAGCTTTAAAATACTACGGCCGCCAACTCCAAATCATGAGTTGGGTAATTCTTCTCGTGGTCCCGAAGTTGCCTAGATGCGTAAGCTATCACCTTCCCATGTTGCATGAGGACACATCCAAGTCCTTTACCTGACGCATCACAATAAACGGTAAAACCTCCGGGTCCAACTGGCAATGTAAGAATAGGCGCTGATATCAACTTCTGTTTCAGATTCTCAAATGATGCCTGGCATTCTGCCGACCAGACGAATGGTACATCCTTCCGTGTCAATCGGGTCATGGGTGCTGAAAGTCTCGCAAAGTCTGAAACAAACCTTCTGTAATATCCTGCCAATCCCAAGAAACTCCGCACATCTGCTACGGTCTTGGGTACTGGCCAACTTTCTACTGCTTCCACCTTCTTGGGATCCACTGCTACTCCAGCTCCTGATATGATATGACCCAAAAATGAAATGTGATTCGTCCAGAACTCACACTTGCTGAGCTTGGCATACAACTGGTTCTCTCTCAGAATCTGTAACACCTTCCGGAGGTAATTTTCATGCTCCTCTTCACTGGCAGAGTATACGAGAATGTCGTCAAGAAACACAACGACAAACTGATCTAAGTATGGCATAAAGATGCGGTTCATCAAATCCATAAAGATTGCTGGAGCATTGGTCAAACCAAACGGTATTACTAAGAATTCATAATGCCCATACTTCGACCTGAATGCTGTCTTGGGAATGTCTTCCTTCCGAACCCTCACTTGATGATATCCTGAACGAAGATCTATCTTGGAGAAAACTCTAGCTTTGCTCAACTGATCAAATAAGTCATCGATCATGGGTAGTGGGTACTTGTTCTTCACTGTTGCTGCGTTAAGCTTCCTGTAATCAATACACAATCTGGATGACCCATCCTTCTTCCCCACAAGTACCACTGGTGCTGCCCATGGTGACACGCTAGCTTGGATGAACTTCTTCTCCTTCAGTTTCTCTATGTGCTGATATACCTTGGCTTGCTCTGAATCCGCCATTCTGTAAACTCGATCTGATATCGGTTTAGTTCCAGGTGCCAATTCTATGCTGAACTCAATATCTCTAACTGGTGGCAGACCTGGAAGTTCTTCAGGAAATACGTCTAGGAACTCTTCAACTACCTTCGGGACTTGAACTTCTTCCATTGCCGTTATTACTCCCTGCTCTTGCTGAGTTGCCTCTGATCTGACTAAGGTGAATCTCTTCATGCTTGGAATATCAAAAGATACACTCCCACTACGACAATCTATTGTCGCATGACTGTCTTTCAGCCAGTCCATGCCTAAGATAACGTCGAAATTTCCAACAGGAAATTCTATCAACCGGGCGGGTAATGAATGCCCGCAAACTACAACGCTACATGCTAGAATAACTCGACTAACTCCTACGAGCCCATTGCCAGTGAGTATATTCAACCTCCCTGGCAATGCCTCGAACTCCATTCCTAGTTGTGTCGTAAATCGTGCAGATATAAATGAATGGGATGCTCCCGAATCAAACAATACTACTGCGGGATATGAGGCGACGAGAATGTTACCTGCCACAACATCTCCCGATGCCAATGCCTCTTCCAAGGACAAAGTGAATGCTTGCCCTCGACCTCCTTGTCGATTTCCATGCTGCGGCCTAGCTTGATGCTGTTGCTGGCCCCTTCCTTGATGATGCTGGGGTGGTCTATGCTGGTGTTGCTGCATCGGCGGTCCCTGCTGCCGAAACATCTGAACCTGCGGTACTAATGGACGCTACGCCAACGGCCTTACTGCCACTGCTGGTCCTCGATACTGGCCTGCCCCTGGTGCTGGCAGAGCAAGAAACTGCTGCCCTGGTCCTCCTGCCCTCGAATTCATGGGACATGTGGTAACCCGATGATCTGGATTTTCACATATCAGACACAGTCCATTCAATGTCCGACACACATCTCTAGTGTGTCCCATTTTTTCACAATAAGTGCAGCCCGCCGGGGGTTGCTGGTTCTTCCTCTGTTGCTGTTGCTGTTGCCTGGGTGGTGGTGCTGGTCCTCGTATCGCCACATCGTGGATACGAATGCCAGTGGATGGTGTTGTTGTTCGGGACGCCGCTCCCCCTCCTCCTTCAATCTGACTATGGGATCTCTTCTGACCCCCAGTCCTCACCGCAAGCCTCTGAATAGTGATCTCATGCCTTCGAGTTGCCGTTAATACTTCGTCAAAAGTCTGGTAATTGTGCCCCTCTATCAATTGCAAGAGTTCAAGGTGAAACCCTTGCGGAAACCTCATGGCCCTCTGGCGCTCTGTTGCTACCATCTCTGGGGCGAACCTACTCAATCTGCAGAACTCCGCTGCATAAGCATCTACAGTCTTGCCGGCCTGCCTGAGGTTGATAAACTTCTGTTGTAGCTCAAACTGCGCCACAACCCCATAGTACTTGGTCTTGAATCTTGCTGTGAAATCGTCCCAAGCCACAGGACGCCTGATGCCCACTTCCTCTGATTCCCACCAATCACGTGCGAGATCCTGAAGTAACAACTTCACTAAATCCACACGTTCTTCTGCCGGCACCTTCGCTGCTGTCAGAATAGCCTCCATATCTTTAAGCCATGCATCTGCTGAGATGGCATCCTCCGTGCCCTCGAAACGGTGGGGATTGTACTTGCAAAACCTGGCTGACGCTCCTGAATCTGTCCTTGCCCCTCTTTCTAAAGCCGTCTGCAATCCTTGGTTGAGTAATACATTCTGCTCTTGTAACTGAGCGTGCATGCGCTGCTGGACTAACATCTGGTGTTGCTGAGTAGCCATCATTCCTCTCATGATCTCCAGAAGAGCCGGCGTGTCCATTTCCGCAGGGGTATGTGGAACTGTTGGTGGTGGTGGAACATCCGGATACTGTGATCCAGCTGCCGCTTCCACTATCACTTCTTCCTGGGCAGCCTCCTGAGGCGAGACTGGCCCTTATTGCTGACCAACAGGGTCAGGTTGTCCATGTTGCTCCTGCTGTTGTCCAGCTCTGACCGATGCGGACGAAGTGCCCCTAAGAAAAGGGACAAGAGAACAATCAAACAACCGGACATGAAGGATCAATAAAGTCAAAGGATACCGGAATGTCAAACAAGGGTTGAGAATAATGAATCATGAGATCAAGGGGGAACACGTGTGATTGAGACATCCCATAAATCAAAACACCCCACAAGTCTGAAATCAGACCTGCATGGGCCACCACTAAAACCTTGTCACGCCCCAGAACCAGAATACTGGAGAGCGGGGGAATGACTCAGCCAGCTACGTATTACGGGTAGATGAATACCGTATAATATGATCAATGCTGTCTAAAAGACAAGGGGGTGCATACTACATGAAAGTCTCGCTATGGTCACTTCACATCTATTGTCTCAATCATTCAAACAAGAAACAGAAATAGAGAACATGTAAGATAAAGCAGTAAGGCGTCCCAAACGCTCAGTCAAAATGTTCTTGATATCTGGCTTTACAAAACATAGCCAGATGATGTAGCAAAGTATACACAATTGTTATCAGCTGCAGTCTGACTTAATTACAATTATGCAAAAGTAAGTGCAAGACAATCCGACTAACATGTCGGTGCCAAACGGCTAAGTATAAAGTAAATAACAAAATGAGTGGTGAAGTTAGGGAACCCACTCGAGTCCTCCTGCGATCATTCCTCTAGTATTGACCATCTTGGAGGTAGAAGTAAGCTGAGTCCTCGGGAACCGGCTCTAAATCTGGCCATGCAAAATCAGAGAGGTTAGACCTCTAATAGCAAGTACCGCAAGGAAGCACGATATGAGACATTAAACCAGTAAATAAGAGAATATAATAATAGACCTCTGCTTGCTACTGGGATTCACATAACATCACGATACTTCGAACCAACCTCCCAACCAAACAAGGACAGAAGTTGGCCCGTCATGTCCTGATGTTCTGATCATCTCAGTTAGGTACAGAGTAGGTACAGTACACAAACAAATCAACTTAAACGGCCATCCAACTCCTACGGCTTACTACTGTGAGTCCCAAGTTATCCTAGAATTATGCAATAAAGATTTCTCAGTTCTTACTATGGACAAGCAAGACTAGTCGATCCAATCAATCAATTGCGCCAATCATGAATTAGACGAGTCCCAGCAGGACGTCCATCATCAATATATAATATACAATAAATAGTATTACCAGATACCGCTCCATGCCCGTGTGGCAGGTTTGCAGTATCTGTGGGGACCAGCCGGCCTGTCGGGCACTACTAGTCCCAAGAGGGCTGCCATGTAAGAACTCGGAAATCCATTCTCTCCATGCAATCATTATTTTTATTTAACTTAATAGTCTCTACGTTGAGTGAAATCCTATGCCGTGGATCATGGTCATTCAGAATGAGTACTTTCGTACGGGGTACGATATGCACAACTCTACAACGATGCCCGTGCGGTTAGGTTGTAGGTCTTACATAGCGTAATGCAACAATCCAAACTAACTACGGAACAATCATGCCTTGACCATAAAGTACACATGCTTCTTTTATAGTAAAATAAATAAATTAATAAATTGAAGTCTGCATGTGTGCCTGTATGTCAATATTCGGGAATCGGCCAATCGATTATAGTAGTTCATACTTAATATGAACGTGTCTTATTCCATTTAATTCAATAAGACGACTAGCCAGTCTCTTAGTTCCATCTAGGAACGCATGATCAATAATAAATCAAGATAACAATCAATGTTAATTAATGCCACATTCGGGAAATAAAAATTGGGGAATAAATAATGATTGGGAAATAAATAATCTCATGCGCTGTGGGAAATGATTGGGAAATAAATAATCTCATGCGCTGTGGGAAAGGTTGGAAAATAAATAATATCATGCGCCTGAGGGAAAGGTTGGAAAATAAATAATATCATGTGTCTGAGGAAAATGATTGAGAAATAAATAATCCATGCGCTGAGGAATGAGATTGAGAAATAAATAATCTCATGCGCCTGAGGAATGAGATTGGGAAATAAATAATCCATGCGCTAAGGAAAGATTGGAAAATAAATAATATCATGCGCTTGAGGGAAAGGTTGGGAAATAAATAATCCATGCGCTGAGGAAAGGTTGAAAAATAAATAATATCATGCGCCTGAGGAAAAGGTTGAGAAATAAATAATATCATGCGCCTGAGGAAAATGATTGAGAAATAAATAATCCATGCACTGAGGAATGAGATTGGGAAATAAATAATCTCATGCGCCTGAGGAATGAGATTGGGAAATAAATAATCCATGCGCTGAGGAATGAGATTGGGAAATAAATAATCCATGCGCTGAGGAATGAGATTGGGAAATAAATAATCTCATGCGCCGAGGAATGAGATTGGAAAATAAATAATCCATGCGCTGAGGAATGAGATTGGGAAATAAATAATCTCATGCGCCTTAGAATGAGATTGGAAAATAAATAATCCATGCGCTGAGGAATGAGATTGGGAAGTAAATCTCAGCGTTGCCGGGACTTCATGGCGCATGGCCTTCCGGCGCATGGCCTCCCGGACGCATGGGGTTCCCGGCGCATGGGGTTCATCGTCCCCAAACAGCAAGTTCAGCCATGAAAGTCCTAAAAACTTGCTATGGCCATAACTTCCTCATCCGAAGTCGAAATCAAGCGAAACAAAAGCCAAAACTGAATGAAATTGAATTCTCTACAACATAGAACTATTAGTTTTTGAAAATAACCAAGTTTTAGAGATCAAAACCAAGAAAAACCGAAAATATAACAAACTTAGATCTACAACAAATAAGCCATGGAAATTAAAAATGCTAAGTACTAAAGAGACTTAGAATCAAATAGGAAAGATGATGGAACAATAAAAATAGAGATCCATCAAGAAGCAAGTTGGCACTTGCCTTGCTCTCTTAGGTTGGTGGGAGAGTTATGAGGAAGAAGAAGAGTAATGAAGAGAGAGAAAGGGTTTGGGGCTTTAAATGGGGTGGTGGTAGGTGGGGGTTTATTTCGGTTCATGATGAACCAACATAATTAAACCAATCTGAGCCGAACCCATAGCAAAGCTAAAGCAGAGTATAAAAGCAGAAAGTAAAGTGCAGAAATAAAATTGCAGGAAATTAATTAACAAAAATTAAAGAAATTTAAATACAGAACAATACATGATAAATATTAAATGAATACATTCCAGCAGTACTTGTATTTAGAATACGTATTCTGGGAACGGGAAGTGACAGTTTTGAAACATAAAATTCAAGCTTTCTATTTTCTACTTGTTTGACCGGTTGGTTGGAAAAATAACATTAATTTTTTTCATCGTCCTTTTTTTTTTACTTATTTGCTCTCATTTAATGTATTGAAGCTTTTTCTTACCAACAGATCTCAAATCCAACTGCAAATTATGGCCAATAGCTCGCAATCTTCATTCTCAAGACGTCCAAATAGAAATTATGGAAGAACAATTTATTGCTATTGTGGATTAATTAGTCCACTGAAGACTTCATGGACACCAACAAATCCTAGAAGAAGATTCTACGTTGTGTAAATTTTTCAACAAATTCTTGTGATTTTCTACTATGGGAGGATGAGAAACTTTCAGAACACTAGTTCTAATGTGGAATTTAATGGAAGAATTAAAGGAGCACCGAGGCCAAGGTTTACAGCCTATTCCTAGAGAATCGACAGCGGCGGTGGCAGCAACTGAACCCGGACCATGCTTCAACATACATGTTTTACAATTTATTTTTAAATTTTTTACATGTTTAGTAACATTTAAGTTATTTGTTTAAGGAATACATGTGATGAAAATAAATTTGTACCAAGATTTACAATTCCAGTTAGAATTAATAAATAAATAATTATGATAATAGTTATGACTAATAAATTATTAAGTAAGACTATAAAAATAATTATAATTATGATCAATAAATTATTATAATATATAAATTATTAACTATAATTATAATTATGATTAAATTTTTATTATTAATATTATAATAAAATTATAATTAATAAATAATTAATTAAGATTATAATTATTAATTAATATTATAATTACTATAAAATTTTAAATAATATAATATTAGTTACAGTTATCGAGCTCCAACTACGGTTTACCAAACATGTCCTAAGTTAAATGGTTGGATAGTTCAGGACTAACCGGACATTTGTTAAAAGATTTTTTTTTCCAGAGAAAATTTAGGATGAAAACCTACTATTTAGATTATAAACATTTATTTTCAAAAATGACGTCAAGCATGATAATTCTATCTTTTAAGAATGGGAGGTTATTTTTGTGTCCCAGTCAACTTTTTGTCCGAGTAAATTCTTTTTTTGTTTTTTGTTTAGTTTTCTTGTGTTTTTAATCTTTTGTTTTTTGTTTCCATTTTTTAGTTCTTATTTCATATTTATTTATTTTTTTCTTTTTTCATCTTTTTAAGAATCCTTTCTAGTTTTTTAAGAGTGACTTTTATTTTTTTAGGTATTTAAATATTTTTTGTTTTTTCAAATTTGTATAATTTTTTTTGTCTTTTTTCATTGTTTAAGATTTATCTTCATTTTTTTTGTTTTTTTAATGTTTTGTCTATTTTTTTTATTTTACTTTTCCATATTTTAATAGTATTTTTTGTTTTTTGTTTGGTTTTTTTTTTCCAGTTTTTCATCATTTCCATTTTTTAAGAATTGATTTTTTCTGTATTTATCAGTTTTGTTTTCCCCAAAAATATTTATATATTTGTTAAATAAAAATAATTAATGAAAAATTAATTTTAAATAATAATTTTATAGAAATATAAAATTTCTGACTATAGTATTTAAACATCCAAAGTTTTACTGCAGTAAATAGCTTTGGATTTTATTAGTAAGCGTAGAGAATCAAGTGGCAAATTACAATGGTCAGTTATATCCGAGGGTAAAATAGTCAGCACAATTCCATTTTAACACCGGTTAACAGAAAAGTTAGAATAGAGGGTGATTTAAACATTTTCGTAACTTTTTGAATTTTTTAAATTAGAGTCTTTAATTGCGTTTTCGTAACATCTAAGGAGTTACTTTACCCATGCACTGTGTGGTGACCATAATGTAAATGCAGACAAATGGATCAATTCTAATACCAAGAAAGGACGAGCGACGTTACGCTCAGAATCTTGCTATTTTACGTTCTCCACAAAATTGGTAGATTAAAACGAGCTACTGATCGAGTCCCTCCTTATCCATCATTTTCAAGCACGTTGCTCCATTATTAGAGCATCTCCACCAGCTGTGAGTTTGAAAAAATAATAATTACCACATAGGAATTATCATTTTTTATTTAAAAAAAATTATAATGTAGATGTGAAATAAATTATGAAGTTGACATAACGATAACATATTAAAAACAATGTGAAGTTGGTTGTCTAAATATAGACAATAGACTTCACAATTCTTTCCACCCACACGCCTCCCTCCTCCTCCCACCGTCCTCCTTTCTCGCCTCCACCCGCGCCACCCTCCTCTCGCCGTCGGCCGCCCTCACCCCCTCCTCCACCCGTGTCCCCTCCTCGCATACCGCCGGAGGGGAGGAGGGGGTATCGACCGTCGGAGAGGGAGGGGGGAGCATCGCCTAAAAGGGAAGGGGGCATCGTCGAAGAGTGAGGGAGGGGGTGTGCATGAGGAGAGAGAGAGGGAGCCAAGGGTAGTTTCAAATTTTTTTTACTTTAGGTATTAAGTTGAAAAATTAAAATAGTTGAGGGTATCGAGTTGTTGAGTAAAAATTTTAGGGTATTAAGTTAAAAAACTGAAATAATTGAGGGTATCAAAGTGCAATTAAGCCTAAAAAAATTTATAAAAAAGTGAAAAAGTTGGCTTGGAAGTTGAAAAAAAAATTTATTGCCTACTCAAACTTTTGCATCGGAGAACACTTTTTTATCTCATTGTCTTGTGCGAATATCATCTTGCCACATAGGAATCACAACACAATAGGGTTGGAGATGCTCTTAATGTGTATTTGGCAGAGGGGACAAACGGCTGAAACGACTGTTAATGCATGTGACTGTTAAAGCTACTGGATCAATTTTGTATGAGTCCAATTTTGTTCACCCACCAATATCATGGTGTTTGTTCACCCCCTAATTATATGGAGACATATGGCAAATAAAATCACTTTAAGAGTGATTTTGTACATTCTCTAAAATAGGTTTATGATTTTATTTGCTACATGTCTCCACATGATTGGAGGGTGAACAAACATCGTGGTATTGATGGGTGAACAAAAATAAACTCAATTTTATACCGAGGTGATGGTGATATCAAGCCACAAAACCGAACATAAATAATTAATTAAACCAGTAGCGTTAACAGTTACATGCTTTAACAGTCGTTTCAGCCATTTGTCCCCTCCGCCAAATACACATTAATAATGGAGCAACGTGCTTGAAATTGATGGATAAGAGTGACTCAGTAGCTCGTTTTAATCTACCAATTTTGTGGAGTACGTAAAATAGCAAGATTTTCTGAGCGTAACGTCACTCGTCCTTTCTTGGTATTAGAATTGATCCATTTGTCTGCATTTACATTACAATAATGCTAAGTCTACTACATGTAGCATTACTCTTTACATTATGGTCACAACACGGTGCATGTTACTTATATTGTCGCATACATGAGCGTGTCACATGGCAGGTCCCCCAGTCCGTCTGAGCGTGTACTGCGGATCGGATAAGATATTTCTTACTCGTCACACTCAACGGCTGCATCATCTTTTGCCAATTTTAAATTAAACGTAATTGAACAATAGAAATATGGACAAGTCACATTACTCCGTATTATTAACGGAAAATTTTATTAGAAGCAAAAAAATATTAAAAAATTATATAAAAAATAAAGTTTGAAGAATTAGCAAAAAGGATATCGTCGCGTACTAAAATAGTACGTAAAAAATATATGCCCTAAAATGCATCAAATACTGTCTATATTCTTAACAAATATCTTAACCACCAAAAATTCTTAACCAATTACTTTCAATTTCTTAACCACATAAAACTGACACCCCATAAAAGGCCTTTTTTTTTTTTGGCGCCCAAAAAGTGGACGTCCATTTTTATATATAATTAAGATTCCGGATTTTTCTAGCCAAGCAATGGTTTAAACACCTAAAAAACATGCAAAAGAAAAAGAAGTTCATAACTTGACAGTTAAGGCTGTCTAATGTTGGTTTAGACACCTATTTTGTCAGCTTAAGTTACATTGGAGTTTGCAAAGGAGAGTACCCCTCCTATTGAGAATTCTCAGCAGGCGAGCGAACAGAAACTTAATATATACTAGTAAATGTACGTGTTTTGCACGTATAATAACTGATAATAAATACAGTATTCAACTATAATCAAATATTTATTCTAACTCATGTGGTTAAGGTGTGAGATATTTTTCTTGTTTGGTTGAGTTTGATTCTTCATGTTGACAAATTTAAACTTTTTTCAACAATTTTTACAGAAATTTTTTTTTACAAATAAAATGAACCGTGATATAATGACCGCTTAGACGGCTCACTTTTGAGCCATTTTGAAGCCTCATTATATATACTATATATATAAATAAATAATGGATGCCCACTTTTTTGGCGCCAAAAAAAAATTCCTTTTATGGGGGGCGTCAGTTTTTCTTTCCTTTTTTCTAAAACCACCTTGATCCGTCTTGTTCCTGGTTAAGGAATTGGAAGTTGATCCGTGAATAAGGAATTGAAAGTAAGGGGGCGTTTGGTATCCGGTATTTTTTTATTTTCGAAAAAATTTAATATGGAAATCTATTACCACGTTTGTTTGGCTTATAAAAAATTAATTTTCGGGAATTATAAATACCCGGGTAAATAGTTTACCTACAAAACATGGGAATTCTATCCCTTGAGAATAGGTAGTTTTTTTTTGTCCGGACAAAAAAATATTTGTCTAATTTTTTTTCTTCTTTTTTGAACAATTTTGATTAGTTTTGAACATTTTTTTCTTTTTTTTGTCATTTTTATCGCTTTTTTGTCATTTTTACCAAATTTTTGTCGTTTTAAGCAATTTTTTGTCGTTTTTACCCTTTTTGTCTTTTTTTATTATTTTTTGTCGTTTTTACCCAATTTTTGTCCTATTTGTCGCTTTTTTATCATTTTTTGTCGTTTTAAGCGATTTTTTTTCTTTTTAGCTCTTTTTGTTGTTTTTACCGATTTTTAGTCGTTTTTTGTCGTTTTTGGTCATTTTTACTGATTTTATGTCTTTCTTGTCATTTTGTCGTTTTTTTTGTCGCTTTTACCGATTTTTTGTCGTTTTTGTCGCTTTTTGGTTATTTTTTGTTGTTTTAACCGATTTTTTGTCCTTTTTTTGTCGTTTTATCGATTATTTTTCATTTTTGTCGCTTTTTTGTTATTTTTGTCGTTTTAACCGATTTTTTGTCATTTTTTGTCGTTTTAACCGATTTTTTGTTATTTTTTGTCGTTTTTGCCGCATTTTAGTTTTTTGTCGTTTTTACCATTTTTTTGTTATTTTTGTCGCTTTTTGGTCATTTTTGTCGTTTTAACCGATTTTTTGTCGTTTTTCATCGTTTTTGTCGTTTTTTGTTATTTTGTCGCTTCTACCGATTTTTTGTCGTTTTTACCATTTTTTTCGTGTTTACCGATTTTTTGCATTTTTACCGATTTTTTTTAATATTTTTTCATATTTTTTCATTATTATTATTATTTATTTTTTTATCCGGAATATTTATATTGTCACCAAACATGGGAATATAATTTTCTAGGAAATTTAATTCCTTGGAATTTGATTCCCGGGAATATAGAATTCTCGGCTATATAGTATTTCGCATACCAAACGTCCCCTAAATGGTTAAGAATACTACAGTGTTTGACGCCTGATTTTAGGGCGTATATTTTTTACGCTCTATTTTAGGACGCGACAATGCCTACTTTAATAATTCTCCAAACTTTGTTCTTTTTATGCAATTTTTTGTTACTTTTATGCTTCTGATAAAATTATCTGCATTATTAATTATCTTTGGCCAATTTTTCCGATAAAAGACAATAAGTCATTTTCTTAATTTATTGTTTATTTTTTAAAATCAAATGTGAATCTCATCAGCTCTACTTAAACCAGTATTAAATTTGATTTGAGAACATGACCAAGTTGTCTTTCATCTAACCAACATGTATTATTAATATCATTATCTTTGTATTTTTTTTCAAACAATCATACGAGTCATGTTCACTTTTTTGTTGTTCTTTTAAAATCAAACGAGTATTATTTATTATCTTTTATCAAATAAAATAAAACAATCATATGAGTCATCTTAATAGGAGTCATCTTTCTTTGTATGATTACCTTTCCTACCATGATGGATAATAAAATTTGATATAAATTTAATATGGAACAAATTTAGTCAATGTTCTATTATTTTATTATTGTATAATAAATACATTTTAAAATAATTATTTAGTTTATGAGGGTGGCCTTTCAGAGAACTATAATTGAATTCATAAAAATGTGAATATGTAGATATATGTATAAGAGAATGTTAACTAATTAACTTACTTTGTAGGTTTGTCAGTCCAAATCGCCATCCTCGTCTAGTCCGGAGGTGCGCATGGAGGATCATTGTGATACGGAGGGACAATACCAAAATACTGATAAATAACGACAGACTTTAGCGATGGAAGCAAATTCGCCGCTAAATAGTGATCGAATTGCGACTACATAGCGACCGATAGTTTATGCAAAATAAAATTTTAATATACGTCGCAATAGTCATCGCTAATCCGTCGCTACTATTATACCGACAGCTTAGCGACGGATATTGTTCGTCGTTGGTGTCGAATAAAACTTATGCGTGCAACCTTTCATTTTAATTCTCAAAATTTCGTCCCCAAAAAAACTTCCCCCGAAAACCCAAAACCCCCTCTTCACTACTCCTCCTCCCCCGACGTGGCAACCCCCATTCCGGTGGCCCCCCTCCTCCTCCTTGGGCCCCTCCTACTCCCCCGACCCCTTCAGGCGCACGACCCCCTCATCTTCCTCGATCGGCCCCCTCCCCCGACGCGACAACCCCCCCTCCGGTGCGGCCCCCTCCTCCTCCCCAACCCCTTTAGACGCACGCCCCCTCCTCCTCCTTGGTTCCCTCTGTCTAGGTAATTTCTTTTTGAATTTTGTGTCAAATTTTTAAATTACGTTAACAAAACACAAATGCATCACCCCTATCGACGGGCACAGCCACCGCTGGCAGCAGCAATCCGGCCAGGGAGTCCCCCTTTTGCAACCCTTTACTTTCTAATCCGAAATCTTCTCTCTTCCAAACCCCAAGGCAAATCCTCCCCAAATAATTTCACCCTTGTTGTTAGAATTATATTTTTGTTAAATTTTTGAAATTATATCCTGATTTGATTCATATTTGACAATTGATATGAAATTTAGGGCATAGAAGCATGGACACAATGTGAGGACACGATATGAAGTAATGGACACAAGAAGTAGATTATGATGCTTTATCTTAACTATGTTACCTAGGAAGAGTTATTTTTAATTGTATACATTGCTACATATACATATGGCATGATATATGGTATGTGGTTAGTATAAATATTCACCTTCAATTATATCGATACCTACGTGAAGTAAGAAGTGTGCTTTTGTGTGTCTTTTATTTTGAAATTTCTAAGTGGCTATAGTATAGACTTAACCCAATGTATCATATATTAAGGTAACCCCTGCCAAATACCAATTCGATAAGGCTGGTACCAATTCGATATGGTCGATACCATCTGATACGGTCGATACCAATCAAAGATGATGAACGCAAAAAATCAAAGAAGACCCCCCCTCTACTTTCTTACTCTCCATACAACAACAAGAAGGACTAGTGTCTTCTATTTCCTTTCTAATAATGCTTTTTCTTCTTCTACACCACCTTGGCTCTGAACCCATCTGCTCCTTCCTACTTCCCTTCTTCTCATTCGACTCTCTCAGCCTCCTATTCCGCATCATATGATATCCACCTCAAGCAATGCCAAGCCCAGACCAACATATACTATACATGTAGATACGACCGATACCAATCTGATACGGCCGATACCTATCGGATACGGTCGATACCAATCTGATACGGCCGGTACCTATCAGATAGGACGATACCTATCGGATACGGCCGATACCGATCAGATACGGCTGATACCTATCGGATACGGTCGATACCAATCCGATACGGCCGATACTAATCCGATACGGCCGATACCAATCTGATATGGCTGATACCTATTAGATTTGCATTGATTATTGTATCATCACACTATTTTTTATTTTTTTAGATTTTCATATGGCAGGTCGAGGCTGTACATGACGTCGAGGATCTTCATCCCACCCTCCTGCTCCTCCTAGTACTCCAGTTGCAGATTGTAAAGGAGTTAGCGAGGACGACTTGGTTGATGAGGAGGATGGCTTATCTTCGTCGTTCACTCATTCATCAGTCGACGGAGCTAGCCCGGATATTCCCTCAGCATCTACTCCTACTGGTGTTAGTGCCCCATCTTCTATGCCGAAGACTACACCTGTCGCTCCTACCGGGGAGAATCCATATCCTGGCCTTTTGGTCGACCGTATAGTGTACATACGTCGACCAAGATTTGCAGACCCTCCTACTCTACCAAAGCGGCCAGACGGCATCACTCGTCCCGAGCTGTGTGCCGATGGAAAGACGTAAGTATATAATTATTATTATACACATTTATTTATACTCTATTTATTATCTAACCGTACATTTTTTTGTTAATTCCAAGTTCTTTCCGGTCCAGGTTGGTAAAGATTTGGACGACTTAATGTATCATCAATTCTATGGTCCCTATCTGAACTTTGGGAACATTCTACTTGATAGACGATTCATTTGGCTAGAGATGTTTGGGGTATGCCTAAATAATATCGTCTTTGTTTCCAAGATTTCTTAAATATTTGCTAATTTATTTTTATTTGTTCTTATTTGCAGAAGTTGTACTGGTAGCCGGTACACAGAGATTAAGCGATCCGAAATTGCTACAAGTCCGCCGCCAGCAAGAGGTTGAGGGATATGGTCAACAATCAGAAGGCATTGGCTATACTAAATAGCGTTCTTCGCAAGGAGTTGTTGAAGGAGGAATTTTGGGAGGCGATAAAGAAGAAGATGGACACTCTGGCCTATAAGGCCAAGTGTGAGAAGGTAAAGACTGCCCGTGCTACGGGTGGTCACCACAAGGGTGGATCCATCCTAATTTCAGAGTATTATCGACGGTTGGTGAGTATTATTATTTGTTATTTCTTAAATTGTCCAAATTTAATATTTAGTTATAAATTGATATTTAATTGTTACAGTGCGAGGAGGTCGCCAGGACAGGAGGAGAGTCGAACGTCATCGACTTTCCTAAAGTTTTCGAGCGTACCCATAAGCGGAAGAATGATGGAAAGCTCGTAAATGATCGGACAACCAAAGCCTATATAAGTTTTTTTAGTCCTCGCGACGATCCCCCTCCATCGACGACCCTCGTCCCTCCGTCGTACCTCCACCGTCGAGTCCCCTCGTCGACGCCGACCCGACCAGTCCCCTCCGCCGCTGCTCCATCCCCGGCGACCCCGACCCGACTCCAACCAAGGCAGGTAAACCCTAACCCTAGCTCCCTCCTCTTGACGTGATGACACGACACGACACGTACACACGCTGATATGATACACACACACACGCTGACACGATACGCACACACGCTGATACAACACGCTGACACGACACTGACACGACACACATATACGCTGACACAATACGTTGTTTAGTGTATCACACTCACATGCTTGTGAGTATGTGACAATTTGGAGGGAAGGGGACTGTCAAAAAATAGTTTTATGTGGCAACCCCATTGTAAGAACACATGAGTGGCTATGGGCTAATGTGCATCCTAGTGAGTGAGTGTTAGAGTGAGGTATCCTATGAGTGAACTTGAGTGTCTAGGAGGTGAGTATCCTGTGACAGGTTAGAACATGATGTATCCTAAGAAGTATATAGCATGGTTTAAAGTATCGGCTGATACCGATCTGATACGGCCGATACCGATACGGTTTGGCATGTCCCGATCCGATACCGACCGATACCCGATACCTACCGATACCAACATTGAGTGTCTCTTTTTCGGTCAAATCGGCAAAGAAAAGTAAACAAAAAAGATAAATCATCAAGGGTTTAAAGCATAATAAGATTGTAAAATCATGTAAAAGAAGAAAATCAATCTATTATATGTAAACCAATCGCTAAGGGTGATTACAATGTTATTTAATTTCAAAAGTACTACAAAATAACACTGAAAATACTTAAATTATGCCTATATGTATAAAATATATGTTTTTAAATGTAAATAAATTATTAATAATTATTTTTTTTGATACCAAAAAATTTGATACTTCGATCCGAAACCGTCGATACTACCAATATCGCTGATACCAATACTCATAGGAATAGTCCGATACCGATTCCGATACCAATACTGTGAACCTTGGTATATAGAGTATCCTAGTACATAGAGTGTATATATAGAGTATCCTAGTACCTAGAGTGTATAGAGTATCCTAGTACCTATAGAGCATCCTCTAGAGTGTATAGAGTATCTTAAGATATTGGGGATTACCTACTATGAGAACCTTGCTAAGAAGTATCCTAGTACCTACAGTGTATAGAGTATCCTAGAAGTGTAGGTATGATTGGTACAGTGTTTTGAGCCCTTCTATAGAAATTAAATTTACTTATGCCAAGACTTTTGGGCCTACCAGAGTTATAGATTTTTTTGAAAATCTAGTATAACGCTGATTGCCTCAAAATACTTGCATAAGTAAGAGTGTCTAGAGTGAGTATACTAGTAGTATATCGTAGTATCCTAGAGCGTATAGAGTGAGCTTCCCTACTTCCTTTCTTTTCATTCGAGTCATTGAGCCGACTATTCCGCATCATAGGATATCTACCTCAACCTCACCCTAGAGAAGTGTGGAAATATTAATATTAACCAAGGTTCACAGTAACGGTTTCGGTATCGGTATCGTTATCGATATCATTTACGGTTGATATCATGAATCTCATAGCTTCTGCTAGCAGAGCACAATGTAGAGCCAAACGTGAAGCAGAGCTTATATTCAAAATATTAGAAGTAAAAAGTTTTCGATTGGTGGTAGGACGAGAAATGATTCTGACTTGTCCCACCACCAATCGAAAACTTTTTACTTCTAATATTTTGAATGTGAAGCTCTGTTTCAAATTTGGCTCTATATTGTGCTATACTAGCGGAAGCTATAAGATTCAGGATATCAACCGTAAATGATACCGAAACCGATTCCGATACCGATACTGATAGTGTGAACCTTAGTTAACATTAATATTTCCATACTTCTCTAGGATGAGGTTGAGGAAGATATCATATGATGCTGAATAGGATGCTGAGAGAGTCGAATGAGAAGCAGGGAAGTAGAGGGGGGTCAGAGAGGGGGCCTTCTTGTTGAACATGTGACGACACTCATTTGATACTCATGTGTCTATATGCATTAATTTGGAATATACTCGAATAATGTGTATCTATCTTTGCAGAATTATTGTCAAATGGATATGAATTACTATCTGCGGTATCGTTCGTGAACGTACAATCGTCATCATGATGACATGTACGGTGTGCGGGATAAATTTATACATGGGGTAGAGCAATTCTTGCAGTTCGCCAAGGCGTTCCCTCAGTACATGGACCGTACCAAAATTAAGTGTCCATGTGTGAGATGTCGCAACATAAAATATTATCAAGAAGTGGATGTGACATATCATTTGTATTCGAGAGATTTTATGCTAAATTACTATCAGTGGACGTCACACGGAGAACTTGGGCCTTTAGTATCGGAGCTGGAGCCTAATTTCCCGTATATGGATGTCCATGACCACGCTGGTTACGACGAAGGGTGGGTGAACATGGTTTTTGATGTTGCGGGGCCTAGTTTCGATCCAGACAATCATGATGCGGCAGAGGAGGCACCGAATGTCGATGCTGTGAAGTTCATAATGCAAGGACTCCTTTGTATCCTGGTTGTGAGGATCATTCACCGTTGGAGGTGGTTACAAGACTGCTGAGCATCAAGTCCGATTTTAACATGTCTCAAGAATGCTACAACCGAATCATCGAGTTGATTATAGAGATCTTGTTGGAAGGTGCAAAGTTACCTATAAACTTCTACCGGTCTAAGAGGATCGTGAGATCTCTTTGGATGGGATACGAAAAAATTGATGCATGTCGTAATGGGTGCATGTTGTACTACAAAGACGACAAGGATGAAGATGTGTGAAGATTTTGTGGTGATGATCGCTACAAGACAACAAGTTCAAGTAGGACTCCCGGTGCAAGGAAGCCTACCGATTCGATGTACTACTTGCCGTTGATGCCGTGGTTGCAGAGGTTGTTTATGGTGAAGGAGACTGCAGAAAATATGAGCTGGCACAGAAAGGAACATATCGAAGGAGTGTTGGATCACCCATCTGATGGAGAAGCATGGAAGCACTTTGATCGAGAGTATCCAGATTTTGCTTCGGATTCGCGTAATATCAGATTGGATCTCTCCTCCGATGGTTTTACCCCATTCAGACTTTCGGGCTCCTAGTATTTGTGTTGGCCTGTGATCGTCACTCCGTATAATCTACCGCCTTGGATGTGCATGAAATCTCCGTATATGTTTCTCACCGTTATTATCCCGGGTCTGAATAATTCGAAGAGGAACATCGATGTGTATTTACAGCAACTGATAGATGAGTTAAATCAGCTGTGTGAAGTAGGTGCCAACACCTACGATGTTTTTAGAAAGCATAATTTTTAGATGAGGGCTGTACTGATATGGACCATCAACGACTTTTCGGCCTATGGAATGTTATCTGAATGGAGCACTCATGGTCGTCTCTCATGTTCGTATTGCATGGACCGCACGAAGACTTCCGTTTAAAATACGGAGGAAAATTGTGCTTCTTCGATTGTCATCGACAGTTCATGCCGAAGGACCATCCGTTCCAGAGGAACATGAATGCATTTCTTGACGGCGTTGTGGAGAAGGCCAATCCACCGCCAAGGTGGACCGGAGGCACGATATGGGAGGAGGTCAAGGATTTTTCAAGTGCTATCGAAGAGCCTACAAAAGGATACAAGTGTGATAAATTTGGTCGTACTCATAATTGGACGAAAAAAAATATATTCTGGGACCTGTCTTATTGGAGCACCAATCTGATCAGACATAACCTTGATCTCATGCATATCAAGAAGAATGTGTTTGACAACATAATCAATACTATGATGGACGTAAAGGGAATAACGAAAGACAATCCCAAGGCCGGGTTGGACTTGGAAGATATATGCAGACGTCATGCGTTGAATTTGATAAAGGAAGGCAATGGGAAGTATAAGCAGCCTAAGGCAATTTTCTCACTAGACAGGGAGGATAAAGTGAGACTTTGTAGGTGGATTCAAGGCCTAAAATTTTCTGACGAATACGTGTCGAATTTAAGAAGATGCGTCGACCCGAATGAGAACAAACTGACGGGTATGAAGAGCCACGACTGTCATGTATTTATGGAGAGGTTAATTCTGATCGCATTTCGGAAATTATTATCGTCGGTCATTTGGGATCCGTTGACAGAGTTGAGCATATTCTTCAGAGATCTTTGTTCTACTAAGTTGCTTGTCGATCGTCTGGAAAAGCAAAAGAAGGATATTGCAGTTGTAACACCCAGTTTTCCAGATGAGGATAATTTTAAAATTTTGTAATCATAATTATTATTTATTTATATTTATTTCATATTCTAATTTTTGGTGATTTTTAATCTTTTTAAAACTATTTAAAATCATGACTTGTGATTTGGTGTTTTGCTAGTGTAACCTTAGAGATAGCATGACCTAGAGCCTAACCATGTCATTAGGATAATTTATTTATCATTTCTAGTTTGAGGGTATTCTTGTTATTTTGAATTTATTTGAATTAATATATTATTAGGAAATTAATATATTATTAAGAATGGTATGATTTTAATATTATTTAATTGATTGACATGTATTGTGATTAGCCTAACCTAGATTTGACCTAACCTAGATTGGTCATAGCAAGCTATGGTTAGTGTTGGTTAGTGTTAGTTAGGAATTATTAGCCTTAGTTAAGTCATGACTAGATAGAACAACTAGGTCACAACTTGGCTAGAATGAAACCTAGGTTTGAGGGCCATTGATTTAGCTAGATTGATTAGTGGCCATTGATCACCCCAAAACCCTAGCCCTATATACATGGCCGGCCACTAGGGCTACTCCTATAAAATCCCTCCCAAAAATATTGCCTCTTTTGTTCATTCTCTCCATTGGCAAGAACAAGGTTTGTCCCTTTAGAAACCCTTTCCTATTTTAATCAAAATAATTCCTTTTTCATTCAAACTTCTTCCATAGTGATCTAAATTTCATTCCCCTACTGTTCATGGAGGTCATTCTCAAATTTGGGACAATTTGGAGCTTTGGAGTTAGCAAGAAGGATCCCCTATTTTGAAGCTTTCTTTGGAGAAGAACACCAATAGGTAACTTCTCATTCTCTCCATGAAATTTCAGTTTCTAAGCATGGATAGGAAGTCCTAGGTGTCCACTAACTGTAGGAATAGGTTTTGCTAGGTTTCGTGTCCTTTACGTATCCGTATCGGACACGTACCAGTGTGCATTCGTAGGTGTTCGACGAAATGCCACAGTAGGCATTTCAATTCTGTTTTCGATTTGTTTTTGAATGGAAATTCATGTTTTTGTGTCGTTTATGGGTTTCTACTTGACTGAGCTGGATTCGTGTCTTGGTTGTGTCGATTTGGAGTCGTGGACACGACCACGCGCGTGCGGTCAGCAGTGCCCTGCTGCTCGTGGGCTCGTGCGACTGTTCTAGGGCTCGAGGACACGTGTCCTTTGACACAGGCCTTGGGGCAATGTCTGACACGACACCCCCAAGACCATGTGTCATGTGAGTCCGTGTCGAGTGAGGGATTCGACCCGCACTGGACACAGACACGCTATGCACTGAACCAGTCCAGTATGTTTGAGTTTGTGTGCGTGTTTGGACACATTGTGTCACGTTTGTGGACACAATTTTGAGTGTATAACATGTGCACGACACTACCTTGGGCTTTAATTTGATGTATTA
Source organism: Iris pallida (assembly GCA_029216955.1). Lineage (NCBI taxonomy): Eukaryota > Viridiplantae > Streptophyta > Magnoliopsida > Asparagales > Iridaceae > Iris > Iris pallida. The sequence goes on from JANAVB010032834.1 coordinate 57,017, forward strand.
ATGTAATTTGAATCTCGATTTTTGGTATGAATGTGATTTCTGATACGCAGTGTACTATTCTTAATATCCTGAGTTAATCCCTGTTTGATCTGATTTCTTAATGTTTAATGGCCATTTTAATTCATGAACATGTGTAATTACATCACTATAATGTTGTTTACTGATTTGTGTTAAGTTTTAGGATTCAAATTGGATTTTTGATATTGGGTTGGGCTATGATAAGTGTTGACTGATACCTGTTCAGTATCGAGTGTTAGCTCCCTGTTTTTATTATTTCGATTCAAGTTTACATGTTATAATTCATGCAATTAAATGTGTATTAGATTGCTGAAATGTTGGTTAAGAGTTGTGTTTGAGGATTGGGATATTGAAATTGGTTTGAGTGTTTCAACTGATTGTTGTATATACACAAATCTGAGATTGATACTTGGATTCGAGTAGGTTGAGATTTTCTTTTACAGTGTACCTGAGATTGAATGGAGTTATGTTGCACACAGTTTATTAGGGATTTCAAAATATTGATTTAAAACTGAGATTTCCTTGTCTTCAAAAATCTGGAACTTGAGATGGCCTCAGCAGGATTAAATGTCCAGTTAAACTGATTTCATTTCCTATTTACATATTTAACTGTCATTGGGTTGGGAATAAACCTGAGAACTGAGATGTATCAATAAACCTGAGCACACACTGAGATACAAGTATGCACATGGTTTCACAATGTTGCATTCAGTTTCCAGTGAGAGGTTTGTTGGCACTGTCATTTGAGGAACACTGGAATTTCAGCTAACACACACAGGTCCCTCTTTATTTCTTGGTACACACACACCCATAGCTAACAAGTTCACTGTTTCACATGTTTTTCTGTGCACACACTGTTTTCTCCTCTACATGTACACACACACACACTCATGAAGACACACTGTTTGGCTCTTCCTATTTAAATGTTCAGTGAGTTGAAACCTGAGAAATTGGTTTTGGATATGTGTATTCCTGAGAAAATCCCAATGTCTGAAAAACTGAGTTTTCGTTAAACTCATTATGAGCTGAGTTAATGATTCTTGAAATGTTGTATATAACTGAATTTCAGCTATTGATTAAATTCCTGAGTATTAAATCAAGTTATGTTAGAAACTGAAATGAAAATGAATGAACTGAGATTCCTAATTCACTAAACAGTAAACACACTGCCACACACCCTCTCACCACTTACACACACATGTATTATCCTCCTTAACTCTCTCTCTATCTCTCTATATATAAATATATGTAGATATGCATATATAAATGTATGTATGCATATGTGAATGTATATGTAAATATATATTCATGTAAAAAATGTATGAATGTATACATGAATATATGTATATATGTAAATATGTATGTATGCATATGTGAATGTATGTAAATATGTATGAATGTATACATGAATATATGTATATATGTAAATATGTATGTAGGCATATGTGTAAAGCATGTAGGAGAATGATATGAATATACAATGTATACATATATGTTAGCTAGAAGTTCTACTTTCTAATGCCACAATGCTATACACACACACACAACCTATATATATACCCTATATACATATATTGTTAAATATGTGAATGAAATGTGAATATAAATGTGATACGAGTCTAGATTACTTGGTTGGGTGTGCCTAGCTAGTTAGATGTGATGCTAGACTATGGTTAGCTTGTGTGTAGTGTCACGACCCGCACCCGTTTTTTTTTTAAACGGATACGAGATGTGTCCAAGCCAGCCTACGCCGCAGTGTCGGTGGTAGAACGCTGTCACGGCTATGAAGATCAAAATCACAAATAATGCTCATTCACAAAATTAATTTAATTTACAATATTCACAAGTTTTATATTTGCTGAAAAATATAAACTTGTACAATGACTACAACTCATCTATCTAACTAGTCTCTAGGCTTTTCGTCTGCAAGTATTTTCGTCACTCCCCAAGCTAAGTGAATCCACGGCTAACCTGAAAATGTTGGTTTCCAGTCAGGAATGGAACGAGCACAATTCACTGAATGCAATTCAAATAAAGAAAATGACTATAAGACAAAGGTTAGGCATCAATCATGAGTTTTGAAAATAATATTAAAGCCGTAAGAAAAATCAATAGTAATAAATAGACCAATATACTTTCCACCGTTAGAAGTACCTTTGATATGTGATCAGTCTGGGCCACTACACCGCACGGTCTACAATGTCTACTTGCAGGAAATAAGCACTGTCTACAATGTCTACTTGCAGAAAAATAAGCACTGTCTACAATGTCTACTTGCAGAAAAATAAGCACTGTCTACGATATCTACTTGCAGAAAAGTAAGCACTGTCTACGATGTCTACTTGCAGAAAAGTAAGCACTGTCTACGATGTCTACTTGCAGAAAAGTAAGCACTGTCTACGATGTCTACTGCATGAAAATAAACACTGTCTATGGTCGGATCACACATCCTTGGTACTTCTCATTCCCGACTCAACAATTTATAATAGAGTATAAAAATCACATAACCAATGACTAATCAATGAAGTATAGTAAAGATCAATATCGAAATGCAGACAATAAACTGTACTCGCCTGTGGTCCTTTGCTGGTAAAATCGACAATCTGAACTACTCAATGTGCCACTATAGTCAAAACCCGTACAACAGTCCCCGGAAGCTAAAATAAACAATACCAATGATCTCAGAATAGTCCAATTAGCTAAGATTGCCTGTCCTTACATCCAATTCTGGACACAGGGGCAAAACGGTAATTTTGGCCAGAACGGTATCCGCCGTTGGACCCGCTTTGCACCGAAAAGTGTGCCAGAATCAACGGTCTCTAAAGTCATCAAACTACATGTCTACGGATCCAGTTTTCCGATACGAACCCAACCGTATGTCCAAAGTTGGATTCCGGCGGACCGTGCACAAAATCGCCCGTTGAATGGGACCGTAGGGCCCGCAAAACGGTGATTTTATCAATGGTCTCAGAATCGGACCAAACTTGGCATACAGGACCAGAAAAATGATTCGGTCCTGTTGGCGCAAGTTTCGTCTCGATCTGACGAGCGTGCACAAAGTAATTGGAGAATTTACAAAGTGCACGATACGGTAAATTTCGACGGATACGCATCGAATTCGTTGCGCACACGCGACCAATTCGAATTCCATCAAATCCCACACGACCACGAAGCCGTTACGCAGCTTTCGATGCTTTCGGTTCGCGACCACGTCGTCCCGATTGGCGTGACGCACGTCGTGTGGAATAATTTTCAAGTTTTGAAAACAGATTTTTCGTGAACTTTACAATCAAATTTCTTTTCCTATAACAAACGATAAATTAAACTACCAGAAGGGTCTTAAAGCCCTACTAGTTGTCTTCAAGTGTGTTTAATTAGATTGCAAAAATATTGAACAGGTTTCCTGGAAACTGGGTACGAACATGGGTATTTGGGGTTCCTAAAAACTGTTTTCGAAACAGTTTTTCGCTAAAGTTTTTGGTCGATTTTCTAAATCGACCAGTCGACTACTCTGAAAACAAACTACTGGAGAGTCAAGAGGGTTAGGTTGGCTTCATACCAGATCAAACGGTTTGAAGAACGGTCCACCGTATCCGACGAAACGTCTCGACGAAGTTGTGCTCTCCACCCTTGCCGCCGCTGTCGCTGGTCTGATCCGCGCGCGCGTGCGCGCGCTGCTCCGCGGCCTCGGCCGCGCGCGGCGGCGCGCAGGCCCAGGGTGGGTCGCCAGTGTTCGGGGAGGAGGGTGGCGCAGCTTCGTTAGGGTTTCGCTCTCCTCGCGGAAGTGTGCGCGCGTGTATATATATAGAGGAACGGGCACTACAACAAAAAACCCTTTTAATGACGGCTAAAAAGCGTCATTAATGACGAACCATGATGCCTTTTTTTTCCACAGCAACCGTTATGAAAACGGGTGTTATAAATATTTTTTAAAAGCGTCATAAAATAACCGTCATGAATATGATGAGTTTCTGCTAAACTTTTTTTCAGCGTAGTTTGAAAGCGTTATGAATATATAATCTGTATAGACTCAATTCAGCACATTTATAACGCTCAATTCTGCACATTTATATATTACTTTCCAAAAAATTATAGATCAATGCTCAATGTTGCTCAATGTTGCTCAATTCAATTTCAAAACATTCATTTTGAACCATATTCACAAGAAAACATCTAAATGTTATAGAGTACCATTTAATCCATTTACAAATATATACATAATATATATCACCATCTTCATTACATTTTTTCAAAATAGGACATCCAAATACATATATTTACAACTACTACTAGCAAGTAGACCATCAAAACTATTAGTACATTGGCTTCAACTTTGAGCACATCAAAACTGTCGGCATCACGTAGCAAAACCCTAAAAAAGATAAAAAAAAATATTACCAAAAGACCACCTTCATGTCTTAAGAGTTGGTACCAAGTTTCCAACAAGAAACTAGCAATTGAGGATCATGTAATAAAATACTTTCATATACATTGAATCTAAGAATGCATTAAAATACCTACATGTAGTAATAAACTGTCCACTCAAAGAGCGAAAGAAACAGGCCACTCAAAGAATGCAATCAAATGTGAAAGAAACAGGCCACTCAAGGAATGCAATCAAATGTCATATTTATACATAGGACATAAAAAAGTTACTATTAACATATATCACTTTCCTTGCTAACATCTCCATAGAAACCATACCTATAAAACCATACTTATTTGTCTAAACAACCACCTGAAGTCCAGGCCAGATGGTTTGAAGACTTGTAAGTTCCCAGTAGGTAGCTCTTCCCGTCTTCATATCAGCTTCATGGTTTGGACCATTAGAAGAAAAAAAATATTAGTCTTCCTAATTAAAAAAAAAACAAGTAATATGAGTACATATAAAACAATAGGAAACATGAGTATACATGAAATTATTTTTATGTAGTTAGAGAGTTCGGCATCAAAATGGCATAATCTACCAAATTGCTTGGTCTTGTACTGAGAAATCAAACTCTCTTGGTCCTGTAACGAGCAATAGTTTGTTCTACAATGACATTTTTCCCATGTACAAAATGGAGACAAACATTTACCTATGTTCAGAACCATGAAAACAAATTTAATACATTTGCATTTAGAAAAAAATATCTTAAAAACAACATCTATATTTTCGTAGAACACTATTCTGTGACAAGACAATGTTACATGGCTGTGTGAATGCATATTGAAGACAACTTTGGACGTATGGATGGGTGATAAGAATATTGCACCGAATCACAAGCCGAGGATCACGAGCCGATATCTATGAACAATGAACCACACAGACAACTATGATCCTATCTATAAGGCTAATGATTCCGCTAATAATATTAAAAGACATTTGAAAACCATAAATAATACACAAGGAAAAAAAACCACCATGATTATATGATGTTGTTTACAGGTTAACATCCGTCGACAGCGTTTACAACAGGAAACAATACTTTTCACATGTTGACATGATTGTAGCAGAGGAGGTTGACATGATTGTAGGACAATTTACTAAGTTTACAACAGGAAACAATACATTTCACATATGTTCATAATGTTTTCCCTCAATTTTCTGTTCCTCTTTTTTGTCTATTTTAATGTGGATTTGGTGTTTATATTGTCACAAGAAACTAGAGTTCCACGTCCTCCACGCGAAACAGGAGTGGTGGTGTGAGCAGAAACACACGTAAGAGGATTAAAAGGTATACAAGACTTACTGCTTTAACCCCAGCATCATGTACATATGATATATCTTCAGGTGTAAATAGTCCAGATTCTCCGACCACCTAAAAAGCCAATTTGTTTTGAAATCCATAATAAAAGTATACACTCAAAACTGGTATCAGGCCTTTATAAATGATAAATAAACAATATATGAAAAAATAAAGCAATATAGCTCGACGTCAATGCAATGTAATAAGACACGGATAAAATAGAAAGGTGAGAGCACATCTGTCCAAGGAGACCACCCACAGCCGGGGGTGGCCAACAGCGCCTGCCGGAGGGAGGCTTCTTCTCCGCAAAGCTCGCCGCAGTGATTTCTGCTCGGACACGATTTCTTCATCCTTCTCTTCTCAAAACCCTAACCCTAATTTTTTTTGGATGGAGAAAGGAAGAAAGAGAGTTGAAATCTGTTAAGGAGAGAGACAACGAATGATATTTCTATATATTAATAAGTTTGCAAAATATTATAAGTTTGCCACCGCTCTAAAATATTAATAACGCTTTGTTTTATAAACGTTATAAAAAGCCCAAAATTAGCCCAAACCGTCATAGAAAAAAGGTATTTCGAACTTTGATGACGCTTCTTTATCAGCCGTCATGAAATCTACTGATCAAACGTCATTAAAAGGGTTTTTTGTTGTAGTGGGGAGAACGGGCTCGGGTGGCTTGGTATTACTGCTACTAGAGAGTAGCCCAAGCTCGGGCTGAAACTATTGCTCGGTTATTCCTTAATATAATCCGAAGTGGGGTCTCGGGCCAGCTTGGGCTGATGGGTTTTGCTCGGTTGGCCTGTGTGAAGTAGTTGGGGGCCGGCCGGCTGTAGCTAGGCTCGGGATTGCTAAACGCCCATTATTCCTTTATTTCTTTACTTATTCTATTTCTTTTCTCTAATATATTAACAGTTCCATTCATATACATATACATGTATACGAATATATATATATATAAATATACACACATATAAACGTATCCAATATTTATATATATACACGTATACAAATATTCGTATGTATATATACGTATATACACATATACAATTTTATACATATATATATATATATTATATATATCCATGTATTAATGTATACACCTTAACAAATTATGAATATATATACACGCCTATTTAATCAATATATATATATACACTACACACACATATACCTATATATATACGTATACGATATTTATATCTATATACATATTTCTATATCTATTATTTCTTTATATATATGTAACAAAATAATATCTATACACACGTATATAATTTTATGCATTTATTTATGTACACAAACACATATACAATAACAAATATATTCATAGTATCTAACTAATATATCCAATATATTCATAGTATCTAGACTAATAATTTAGCCATATTAATAACATACACTCATATATAATCTTTATAAAATCGAATAAACTCCAATAACAATTATTTGACTGAAATAATATAACCAATATTATTAATATTATATCATAACCACCTCGATAACTTAATAATAATCAACGCCAAACCTATAATGATGTATATACCTTTTATGTACAGTCTAAAAATCACCATTTAAAATAAAAGAATTTAATAAAATATTTAAAAATTCGGGAAGGGGAGCTACAAATCTACCCACCTTAAAAATAATTTCGTCCTCGAAATTTAAATTCATAACTATTTCTTAGATTTCAAATCTAGTATTCCCTTAATCTCCTCAAATTTAATTCCTCAAGACATTTTATAGCTGTCTCTAGCCATTTTATAATTCCGAATACTTGGGAACTTCTACCCACCTTTGGTTATACTACTCCATCACACTAAAAATCTTAAAATCTTCTAACTGGTTGCTAACAATCCTACCAACAATTATCTAGGTATATGGTATCTAAACTCATCTCGCATCTACCAAGTAACCCAAAATTTAACAAGCAATAATTTTACACAAGTAGCTTAAGGAAATATGACTATACGTCACTCTGGAATAGGAAGGTCATGAAAATAAAATAATCAAGAATAAATATAAAATTTCAAGGGCGGTAGAAAGTACCCAAGGATACAGATAGAAAGAGTGTTTATGAACCTATAATCTTATTCGCTAGATTGGGCTACTCTAGTCTAGTCATTGACTCAATCGAAAAAAAAAAACTTTTGCTTCTTAGAGGGGCTTGCAATCCATGGACTATAGAAAATCCGTCCTCGAATTTAATCTAAACAAGGTTCCTAAAATAGAACAGAATTTGGGAAATCGAGATTTTGATCTTTTTCGTGGTTATTTAAACATACGAGCAAGGGATATAAAATGTAATACAAGATCATATCGCGACTCCCAGGTAGATGAAATATTGGTTACGAATGACTTCACAATCTAAGAGGGGAGACTACATAATAGGTACATGGACCTATTTCAACTAGTGCGGTTTTATAGTCCAAATATGGTGGTACATATGGATGGATTTTACTGGGTCTTAATAGGTTTTCTGATTGAACATTAATCGCTGGTTGGATGAAACTAGGATTTTAATCCATATGGACTGGACAAGATCCCAAGATAAGCCTATTACTACTAGGTTAGGATGACCTAGAATAGGTTTTCATCCAAGTGGTTGAGCTATTTATCAGGCAGGTTGGTTAGCTAGGTCCCTAAAGCCCAAATGCGTCTTCCGTGACTTCTGTGTTTAAGTGGCACGAGAAGACACCATTGAGTGGTACACTGGTGACATGTGTGCAGTGGGCTCGAGTCGATCACAACCATATATTCGGTTGAAGGCTTCGAGTCGAAGTTGAGTCCCTAATCATAATCGAGAAGTTTACCGGTACCATGGTAAGGGTTATAGTTAGTCCTTTCTACCTGAAAGTCGTACCATAAGAATAGAGTACAAGGGGACGGGTTTGAGTGGGACATGATATACCTAGATGAAGGTGGACTCGTCTAGATCTTACATATAAAATTTGTTGGAAGGTAACAACTGGTCTCGTGCTCCGAATATTAATGACACAGCCGGGGACACAAAATGATCTAAATGAAAAGTGGAAGTCCAAGGGCACTAATCGTCACCCTAGGCGAAAATCATTCTAGTCAATCGGTAATCTTCATATACTGCCAAAAATTTTAGGAAGCTTACAGTCTACCCACCTTAGAAATAAGGCATGGGTTTTGGAATAATGAGGTTAGGAGAATTCTAAGGTCCGGGTATTGTACCTCTACTCTTGTCAATAAAGAATAAGGCACGGCGTAACGGAATACCGTAGATATAGGTCAAGTCAAGGATCATTCTTCAATAAATAGAAAACGAGTGTGTCCAACGACACGTGGTCGATAAAATAGAATGACCTACTCATCCCTAGTATACGAGAGTTATCGCGGGGTAACCAACTCTAAGGCACATCATAAGAAAAGAATTTATAACAACTGAGTCGTAAATCTCTATATGTGTCAAGCCTGCTAGACTATGGTCATAAGGGTTCTAGCGGTATGGGCTGCATAAGCATTGTTGTTGATAACTGGTAGGTCATAATATGACAGGTATTTAAGCTGTGGTGTTCCAATACTAGTTAGGTCTTAATTATGAAATTTACATAACTAGGACAATATTTGTTGGAAACCAATCTCGGGATGAGAGTCTACCATAGTCACGATAAATGATTGTCCTTACCTTGTTTATTCAACTCATGTCTAACCGTGGGCTTTGGCCGAGGAAAGGCTGAGTTGAAGATTAAGGATTGTTAGTTAAGCAAGCTTCCGGCAAATAATTAGAGGCTCACGACATTTGGTTTCTTGAGAATACATAGTCTCCTAGGTTGGCATTCCGACTAAGGGTAAAACCCTCATCATTCTCAAATTCAGATGGCTTGAAAGTCCCGATAACAGTTTGAGGTCGAGAGGAGAACGAGTAACTCAATCACAGGACTGACCGTTGGTAGCTACACTTGTGCCTACCATTGTCATAGCCATGAGAATACTCTGTATCTCTCTACCATCACGAGCTTTCGTCTTTCCAAATCGGTGAAAGATAAAATAATAAAGAATTCAATAGAGATGTTACTGAATACAATTTCGTGATTCAAGGGCGAACATATAATTCAAGAGGAATTGTCAATACAGTCGTGGATGAGATCCTAGAGACATCTATATCTCAATCCACGTAGGGTAATTAGATAAAGTGCAAACCAAATGCATCATGGTTGATCAGACCATAATACACTGATTCTGATTAGGAAATAAGTTAGCAGGCGTCCCCACTAAACATATGCCTCGAATCAAGCTCAAGAACAGAGTGAGCTTGCAAAACTAAGCTGTAACAGCAGCGTTTGTTAAGATAGTCGAATACAATTATGCAAGATTTTTGAAAGACGACACAAGTAGTTCGAGTTTAGAGGGAATCAAACTTCACCTGGTGTTCTTGCTTCTATAGACCTCCCACTATCATCTTATCCTTATGACCTTGGTCGACTAATGGTTTATGGACTCCTGAATTCTTTATTTTAGGTAACCTATTAGTGTCAGTCAATTCCCTCATCAATAGATCACGAGGATCATACGGAGTGCTAGGTCGGGAGACATGCTACCAAACTTACCAACTTCCACTACTATTGGCTTTGTATCTTATGGGACATACATGGCACGGTCCTATCCTCTATAGTACCCTAAACTTGTAATCATGTCTGAAATCATTTCACCGAGGATTATGCCTCGTCCGTGTACTCGGGCGATGGTAAACTCTTGGTTCTGTGATTCAGATGTGATATGCTATCAGATACTCTACCTTATCTCGACACCCGGGTAACTATGATCAAGGAGGACTACTAGTCATAGTTTTAGGAATATTCTATAACCTATAATTTCCTTAAAAATTTTAACTCTAGGGTCGTGTCTCGCCAGTGCGCTGCTGGCTGCAGGAAATCTAGAGTCTTCATAATTTAAATAAATGGCGACAGTGCGCTGCTGTCCTGCCGTTATGAGTTAACTAACATTCCTTTAACTATATCTGTAAAAATCCATGAGCTCCTAGAGATTCAAACAAGTTGCCTATGAAATAAAGTGTAAGCATTTGTCCTATCAGTCACAACCCTTAAGATAAAAGATTGAACAGGAGAAATAACTGAGGACAAAAAAGAAATACAAACATTCCAACTCTTCCATGTGTATTCAAGCCTCTGAGGAACAAACTTGAATCGAAACTAACTCGTGGTCCGTATATGGATAACAAAATCAGAACTTGTAAAATAATGATTCTTAGGGCAACTAGCAATTATTTAGATAATTCGGCTAGGATATGGGGATGATATCTTAGAGGCAAAAAGAATGAATTGAATAATTCATCAAGGTTAGATCATTACTCTAGGAAACTCTGCCTTACCAAGTGAATAATCTATCTATATTGGATCATATCGTCCTATCAAGAGGTAATAGTGTAACTATGGGGATCTGACACGGTATCAAATTAATGACCCTCATCCTAAATTGTATGGCCTAGACTACCCATCGGTAAATTTGTATAAGGGACTCCTAGTCCTAGTCATCCTTGTAAATTAAATTAATTCTAATTCGTGAAATGAGCATTTCTTGATCGCAGGCTCGCAATAGTACGGCTAACTTAAGTACTATCACGAGTTCGTATGGTTTGCGAAGACAGACCTGCATGGGCCACCACTAAAACTTGTCACGACCCGCACCCGTTTTTTTTTAAACGGATACGAGATGTGTCCAAGCCAGCCTACGTCGCAGTGTCGGTGGTAGAACGCTGTCACGGCCATGAAGATCAAAATCACAAATAATGCTCATTCACAAAATTAATTTAATTTACAATATTCACAAGTTTTACATTTGCTAAAAAATATAAACTTGTACAATGACTACAACTCATCTATCTAACTAGTCTCTAGGCTTTTCGTCTGCAAGTATTCCCGTCACTCCCCAAGCTAAGTGAATCCACGGCTAACCTGAAAATATTGGTTTCCAGTCAGGAATGGAACGAGCACAATTCACTGAATGCAATTCAAATAAAGAAAATGACTATAAGACAAAGGTTAGGCATCAATCATGAGTTTTGAAAATAACATTAAAGCCGTAAGAAAAATCAATAGTAATAAATAGACCAATATACTTTCCACCGTTAGAAGTACCTTTGATATGTGATCAGTCTGGGCCACTACACCGCACGGTCTACAATGTCTACTTGCAGGAAATAAGCACTGTCTACAATGTCTACTTGCAGAAAAATAAGCACTGTCTACAATGTCTACTTGCAGAAAAATAAGCACTGTCTACGATGTCTACTTGCAGAAAAGTAACCACTGTCTACGATGTCTACTTGCAGAAAAGTAAGCACTGTCTACGATGTCTACTTGCAGAAAAGTAAGCACTGTCTACGATGTCTACTGCATGAAAATAAACACTGTCTATGGTCGGATCACACATCCTTGGTACTTCTCATTCCCGACTCAACAATTTATAATAGAGTATAAAAATCATATAACCAATGACTAATCAATGAAGTATAGTAAAGATCAATATCGAAATGCAGACAATAAACTGTACTCGCCTGTGGTCCTTTGCTGGTGAAATCGACAATCTGAACTACTCAATGTGCCACTATAGTCAAAACCCGTACAACAGTCCCCGGAAGCTGAAATAAATAATAACACTGATCTCAGAATAGTCCAATTAGCTAAGATTGCCTGTCCTTACGTCCAATTCTGGACACAGGGGCAAAACGGTAATTTCGGCCAGAACGGTGTCCGTCGTTGGACCCGCTTTGCACCGAAAAGCGTGCCAGAGTCAACGGTCTCTAAAGTCATCAAACTACATGTCTACGGATCCAGTTTTCCGATACAAACCCAACCGTATGTCCAAAGTTGGATTCCGGCGGGCCGTGCACAAAATCGCCCGTTGAATGGGACCGTGGGGCCTGCAAAACGGTGATTTTATCAATGGTCTCAGAATCGGACCAAACTTGGCATACAGGACCAGAAAAATGATTCGGTCCTGTTGGCGCAAGTTTCGTCTCGATCTGACGAGCGTGCACAAAATAATTGGAGAATTTGCAAAGTGCACGATACGGTGAATTTCGACGGATATGCATCGAATTCGTTGCGCACACGCGACCAATTCGAATTCTGTCAAATCCCATACGACCACAAAGCCGTTACGCAGCTTTCGATGCTTTCAGTTCACGACCACGTCGTCCCGATTGGCGTGACGCACGTCGTGTGGAATAATTTTCAAGTTTTGAAAACAGATTTTTTGTGAACTTTACAATCAAATTTCTTTTCCTATAACAAACGATAAATTAAACTACCAGAAGGGTCTTAAAGCCCTACTAGTTGTCTTCAAGTGTGTTTAATTAGATTGCAAAAATATTGAACAGGTTTCCTGGAAACTGGGTACGAACATGGGTATTTGGGGTTCCTAAAATCTGTTTTTGAAACAGTTTTTCGCTAAAGTTTTTCGTCGATTTTCTAAATCGACCAGTCGACTACTCTGAAAACAAACTACTGGAGAGTTGAGAGGGTTAGGTTGGCTTCATACCAGATCAAACGGTTCGAAGAACGGTCCACCGTGTCCGACGAAACGTCTCGACGAAGTTGTGCTCTTCACCCTTGCCGCCGCTGTCGCTGGTCTGATCCGCGCGCGCGTGCGCACGCTGCTCCGCGGCCTCGGCCGCGTGCGGCGGCGCGCAGGCCAGGGTGGGTCGCCAGTGTTCGGGGAGGAGGGTGGCACGGCTTCGTTAGGGTTTCGCTCTCCTCGCGGAAGTGTGCGCGCGTGTATATATATAGAGGAACGGGAGAACGGGCTCGGGTGGCTTGGTATTACTGCTACTAGAGAGTAGCCCAAGCTCGGGCTGAAACTATTGCTCGGTTATTCCTTAATATAATCCGAAGTGGGGTCTCGAGCCAGCTTGGGCTGATGGGTTTTGCTCGGTTGGCCTGTGTGAAGTAGTTGGGGGCCGGCCGGCTGTAGCTAGGCTCGGGATTGCTAAATGCCCATTATTCCTTTATTTCTTTACTTATTTTATTTCTTTTCTCTAATATATTAACAGTTCCATTCATATACATATACATGTATACGAATATATATATATATAAATATACACACATATAAACGTATCCAATATTTATATATATACACTTATACACGTATACAAATATTCGTATGTATATATACGTATATACACATATACAATATTATACATATATATATTATATATATATCCATGTATTAATGTATACACCTTAACAAATTATGAATATATATACACGCCTATTTAATCAATATATATATACACTACACACACATATACCTATATATATATACGTATACGATATTTATATCTATATACATATTTCTATATCTATTATTTCTTTATATATATATGTAACAAAATAATATCTATATACACACGTATATAATTTTATGCATTTATTTATGTACACAAACACATATACAATAACAAATATATTCATAGTATCTAACTAATATATCCAATATATTCATAGTATCTAGACTAATAATTTAGCCATATTAATAACATACACTCATATATAATCTTTATAAACTCGAATAAACTCCAATAACAATTATTTGACTGAAATAATATAACCAATATTATTAATATTATATCATAACCACCTCGATAACTTAATAATAATCAATGCCAAACCTATAATGATGTATATACCTTTTATGTACAGTCTAAAAATCACCATCTAAAATAAAAGAATTTAATAAAAATATTTAAAAATTTGGAAAGGGGAGCTACATGTAGTATAGTTAGTTGCCTAGGCTATGTGTTGGATACCTAGAATTGACTTGATTAAGCCTAGATTAGACTAACTTGGACTAGTTTGACCTAGTTTAGCCTCGTTTGACCTAGTTTGACTTCTAGGGTTGACCAAAGTTGACCAAGAGTTGACTTTGGTCTAGATTGACATAAAAACATGTAGAATGCATAGTAGGACTTTATTATATCATTTTAGACTTATTGTGACTTGTGCTGTTCTGATTAGGAGCCAGACACCTCTCCTCGGACAGTATATTTACTTTGGACATTCAGACATCAGGTGAGTACATTCTCTGATCATTTCATATCCTGTTTAGAATTATTTTCCTGCTTTAAATTACTTTACTTGATATTGTCACGTTGGTCACACGGATTAGTACTATATGGATCCCTTCTTGAGATATTATCCTTCAGGGAGCATCGGATACTACATGTTCTGTGTGTTTTACTTACATTGTGTATCACTATGCTTCATGGTTCATTGATCACTTGTGACATGTACTCTCATGATCACAGAGTCTCCTTGAATCTCCCATTTATGGGCATTCCTAGAATCATCCATTTATGGACATTCCTAGAATCACCCATTTATGGGCATACCATGTATCACCCCTTATGGGCCGTTGCATGGAATCATAACATAACCTGGCTGGATCCTTGTGTATTGATTGGGGGTACGGGAGAGTAGAAGTAGACATGTGAATAATATCCAAGTAGTGTAGCATCAGAATCTTTTCGTAGTGTAGCATCAGAATCTCCTATGCCATTTACATGTCTATATTGTACTCTGACTCACTAGCCACTGTTAGTTCTCTATTTATAGTAGATATTTCTATTACAGTTCTCTCTCTGTTTACGTACTGTATTTCTTTCAGTTCATGTATCTTACTTTACTGCATGATTATATTTTCTAACCTGCTATGATCTGTTGAGATGTATTGTGCTCGCTCCTGTCCTGACTGGACCTGTTGAAAATATTACAGAGGACGAGGAGAAGGCCCGTGTGGATACCTTCTACGGGGCAGCCCTAGACGACACTTGTGAGCTGGACTCTCAAGAGGACCCAGCTCTAGCTGATGACTTTACCCCTACTGCCTAGACTAGTTTAGTTAGACTTTATTTCTGTCTTGAGATCTGGGTTGTATATATTCTTTCATATTCAGTAGTTGAGACTTGTATTCCTGGATATTTGCTGAGATGTTATCTTAACCTCTTCTGATCATTTGTATTTCTTTGAGTTCTATATCATATCGTGCTTCTTCTTTCTTAGTTGTGATTGAGTTTACATTCTGCTATGTCACCCCCATTCGGAGAGTATAAATTGCTTAGAATTATATTGTTAGATGTTGTGACCTAGGACAGTGTTCTACGACCGATACTGCGGCGTAGGCTGGACGTACCCACTTCTCGTGCCCTTACTCTAGGGTGTGGGTCGTGACATCAGTAATGCTATGCAAGCTTGAGAGGGTGCTCCCTCCTGGGTTCTTCGACTCCATGGAGCATTTGCCAATTCATCTATCCTACGAGGCACGTGTTGGTGGGCCCGTCGGTTATCGGTGGATGTACCCGTTTGAGCGGCATTTGAACCACCTAAAGAAAAAGGTGAAAGACAAGGCTCGGGTCGAGGGTTCTATTTGTGAAGCCTATATTCTCGAGGAGATTACAAACTTCTGCTCGATGTATTTCAAGCCACATGTTGCTATTAATAGTACAAGAGCTCCCAGAAACGACGATGGATATCTTGAATCTAATGATGCAATACTGAAAGTCTTTAATGCTTTCGGAAAGCCTTCCAAAAAAATGAAGAAAAGATATCTGAATGACGAAGAACTAAGGGCTACTCAGTTATATATATTGCTCGACTGTGACGAGGATGAAGTAGAAAAGCTCGAGATGTAAGTAACTAATACGTCCATATTTACGTCATCTATGCATGTAGTAGTATCCAATATTATTATTACACTAATTGGTATATGTGTTATTATTTTCAGCACATTTAATGATAAGGTGAGGTCGAGTAGACAGTACATAACGGATGAAGAACTAGAACAGAAAATGAGACATCATTTTCCTTCATAGTTGAGTGCATATGTAAGATGACGCAGTAATTACTTCTCGTATATGTACTTTGCACAGTAATTAACGTAACGCTGAATTTAATTTCTTATCTTGTGGTATTTAGGTTGATCGTCCGTACGTAATATTAGAGAATGAGTCTATTAGAACTCTAGACAAGGAGCCCATTTATTCCGTCAAAATATGGCCAAGCTATTGTGTGAATGGGTTTAGGTTCAAGTCAACAAATGCTACGATCAGAGAGAACTTTTCGGATCTTGATTCGATCAAAAATAGTTTGTGTATTCGATCTACAAACTATAAAGATGTTGATCCAGACAATGATTTCTATAGCGTCTTACGGGAGATTATGGAGTTGACATATAACTACGGCATAGAGCTGGCTAGGATCGTATTATTCAGGTGTGATTGGTTCGATCCAATCCAAGATCAAGGTTGGAAAATTGACAAGCGTGGTCTTGTGGATTTTAACTATCGGCGTCGATATCAAGGATACGAACCATTTGTCCTCGCAAATCAGGCTCAACTAGTTTACTTTACTACTTATCCTAGACGGGTAACAACTAGGTTGGACAGTATGCAAGACTAAAGCCAGAAATATCTACGATATTGACAAAATAGCTTATCAGGAGGACGAGCTACCTCTTGTAACAAATACAGTTGACGTGGACACAACGGAAGTTCCATATTACACATCTAATCGTGTAGAAGAGGTAGAAGTATCCGAAGAGGAAAATGAAGTAGATGAAAGCGAAGATGAGGAGGAAGAGGAAGATGAGGACGCAGAGGACGAAGAAGATGAATTTTCAGAAGATGATTGAAAATAAAATAAAATTTAAAATATATTTATCCACTAATTAATCTCCATGCAACAATGAATCTTCCACATTATACGTCTAATACTGTCATTTTGTTTAATCCCGAATTAATCTCTATGTTTCCATCAATCTTTCCAGATGGCACCTATGACCCGAACACGTCACTTGAGAGAGGCACATATGGCTTCTGCGGAGGTAGTGGTACCTCCTGTTGCTGAGGAGATAGTGCTTCCTCCTGCTGATGAGGAGGTAGCGGTACATAAAGCAGAGATGAAGGTCAAAGAAGAACTTCCTCCTACTATTAAGGAGGAAGTGATTCCTAAAGCCGAGATAACTGTGAAGGAGGAGGTAGCACCTGAAGGCAGTTGCACGGGAGTTCTAGTCATCCAGCTCCTATAGATATTGATCTTGCTGGCGTGGATCCTACTTATGCGCAGTGACCGAGGAGGGAGATCTCTCTGCGCCTGCGTAGAGGGTAGAGCAGTATGATATGACTTTTGACCGAATTTGTTTCCAGTAGACTTATTTCTGGGCTAGACTTGGATATTTTTACAACTCTTGATGTTTCTTATTTTCTAGACATGGTTATTATCTAGACTTGGATATTATGGATGTTATTATCTATACTTGGTTATTATTTAGAAATTCAACGGAGAGTTGTTCCGGGTCTATCTTTATAAACTGTGATATGTTAAATGCATGTTTATTATCTAGAAATCAAACGGAGAGTTGCTCCGGGTCTATCTTTATAAACTGTGATATATTAAATGCATGATTAAAATCTTGTAGATATCTATTTCTATCAGGTATGGCAGGACGCCGAGGATCGTACCCCCGTGACGGTATAGGAGTATCCCGCGGAAGTAGAGGTTCCACCGGTGGACGGAGTGTCCTCCATTAGTGGATGATGGTGCCGGTCCCTCGTCTTATAGTACTCCAGTGTACCAGCCACTCGGATCTCCGTTTGCATCGACGGTACGTGGCAGCACTCCTGGGACGGATAGTTCCAGGCCTGATCCTAGCCCATCCAGCAGCATTCCTCCTGCTGGAGGCACTATGGAGACGAAGAAGCGGGTGGAGGAGGTCCCACCGACGTCGTCTACATATGATCCAAGCGATCCCCCATGTGCCCCTCCGGACGAGACGAGGATGGAGATTTGGTCCGACAGACCTATAAAGTAAGTTAATTAGTTAACATTTATTTATACTTATATATATATTAATGAATTTAATTATCGTTGTGTAGATATCGTCCTCCGTCAGTTCAGAGGGCATTGGGGCTATTTATGAGGTCCAACTACGACGGGCCTTGGATCAACTACTCGGATGCCTCGGACGAGAGGAAGGCATTCTGGTTTGCCCACTTCAAGGTAACTAAAGTATATTACTTTTAATATAAATCATATTTTATGCATATTATATATCTAACTAATTTAATTCTTGCAGAAAATATATTTTTATCCACCACACTGGTCTGAGACGATTGAGAAGCAATTTCCTGCCATTGCCGCCAAGTTGATCCAGGATACGATCGACGACCAGAAGGCTCGAGACCGTTCCGAAAAAGGAATCCAAGGTTGAATCACGCCCGAGCAGTGGACTGCCATGAAGGCTAGATTCGACGCTCCTAGGTACAAGGAATGGTCGGAAAAGGCGAAGGTGGCTAGGACGAAGGCAGGGAAGTGGTGGGGTGGCTCGATTCCCATGACAGAATATTTTCGTCGCCTGGTATGTATTTTACTGTAATATATTATTTTAATAAAAGTAGTAATAAAATGTTTAATTTTAATGACAAATATTTTATTATAACATGTAAAGAAGGGTGCGAACCCCAACATGGTGACGGTCTTCCTGGCTACCCATCGAAAGGACGAAAAGCTCATCGATGATCGGGCCATGCAGAGCTATGTAAGTACTACTTTACGTGTCACTAACTTTATTATAACTTAAGAAATATGCAAATATATCCATAGACGTGGAACAACTAGGTTGGTAGCAAATATTATGCTTATCGAGATGTGTACTTTTCTAGGATGAGTATCTTAGGCTAGAGCGTGAGCTTACTAGTGCATCTACGGAGGGAGGGGCTGGTAATTTCTCGTAGACCCCTCCGGCTCGGACGATGGACGAGCTCTAGATGACCACCGTTGGTGGTCTTGAGAGGGGTACATACTTTGGTACGGGATCCTACGGCGCCTTTGTGGCGACACAGTCATCTAGAGTCTCCTTTGACAGTGTGCATTTTCCACAGTCCTCAGAGGAGTCGGTCCGAGTGGGGGAACCTTGTCGCTAGCTTACTGAGCT
This sequence comes from Iris pallida, assembly GCA_029216955.1. Classification (NCBI taxonomy): domain Eukaryota; kingdom Viridiplantae; phylum Streptophyta; class Magnoliopsida; order Asparagales; family Iridaceae; genus Iris; species Iris pallida. The sequence goes on from JANAVB010032834.1 coordinate 76,741, forward strand.
ACATGACGAGCTGTTACGGAGGATAGAGGACAATCTCCAGTCTCAGCCGTAGACAGACGATGTGACCCTCACCGTACAATTTGATATGCTCGAACGCACCATTAGGGAGACGGACGAGAGGACGGATCGTGCCGTTCAGGCGGTGCAGGAGAGGACGGATCTTGCCATTCATGCGTTACACGGGACGCAGGCGGCCATTGGCGAGAAGGTTTCGAGGCTGGCGGCTGTTATGGATTCCACCAACTCTAGACTGCTGGCCATGAAGCGGATACTTCCTGGTCGTGCTTCGACATCCACACCGACTGTAGCGGCTCCACTACCTCATCTTCCTCCTACTGATGGGTCGTCGCCGGTGATGCTGATCCCGGAACAGTATAGGTTCCTGGTGTCCCAGGTGCAGGCACTGCCTACTCCTCCTCCTCCTCCTCATCCTGACCAGGCGTAGTCCTTTGTTGTGCTTATTTTCATTTGTTGTGTTGGTAACCCATTGTTGTGTCTTTATGTATTTGTTGGTGACCCATTGTATCCACCCGGCTATTTCTTGTCTTTCTGATCGTTTGATTCTATTTATTTGATTATTGGCAGTGCATTATTATTATTTGTCTCTATATTGGTTTATCGGTGTTGAGTGTTCCACCGAAGGGGTCGACGAACCCAGGGAATTCTACGGAGGGTTGCTCCGGGTCTATTATTTGTAAACTGAAACTCTAAATGTAGGTATAATATTTTTAATATAACTATTATTTCTGTGAAATGCATAATGCATTCTGTTTTTTTACATTTTTTGGAATTAGCGACGTTTAGCGATGCTTAGCGACGTTTAGCGACGCTTAGCGACGGTCAGCGATGCATACATACGTCGCTAGAACGTCGCAAAATTGAGAATCAAAATGTCGCTAATCGTCGCCGAACTTCGTAGTACGTCGCAGATACGTTGACGTGGCAAACTGTACAGGTCAGCAAATCTAGTATCCAAACGTCGGTATTCAAGTATCGTAACAACGCAAAACGTCACAAAAATGATGACATGGCAACCAAAAAATTGCCTGATATAGAGTCGAAAAACGTCGCTATTCTCTGACTGTAACGTCGCTAAAACCTGAATGGGCAGCGACAATCAGCAACGAAATGTTACGTCGCTAATTAGCAACATTTTTGTCGGTAAACGTTGTTAAAACTAGCGACGTCGAGCGTCGCCGAATGACATCGCTATAGCGACGAATAGCGACGTTTTACAATTTAGCGACCATGAATAACACGACATGCCCGAAACGTCGCTGTCAGAAGTTAGCGACATTTTTTTTTATTTAGCGACGTTGTTAGGCGTCGCTAATATGCGATATTTTGGTAGTGTATTAGAGCCGAATTACATAGCTAGTGTCAAGTGCCATATTAAATTAGACATGTGTGTCACAAGTATTGGAGAAGAAAACTCTCAAATTGACTTTCTCCTAGATTATCATGACAGGGCCTACTTTTATCCATTTACGGCCATGTATCTAGCCACACACAATAATTACAAGTCTATTCAGCCTACTTGACCATGAGACTAAATACTTGGTGCATCATTCTCGAATTTTTTCAAAAATGACATAAAAGCTCTATGTAACTTCTACACAAATGGTCATTATAGCCTAGTTCTTCCTCCTATAGGTACCACTAGTCCATGGGTGGGTTCTTAATGGTCCAATGCATTTATTAGAGTCTAGAAATAGGAAAAAAAATTAGATGTATACCTATTGGAAGATGGATTCCAAATGCAAGCCAAATAAAATGGACATGACCCAGATACGAAGCTCCTAACAATTAGACTCCTCTTCTAGTGCTCCTAGCCTTCAAGCTCTAGGCTCCTTCAAGTGATGAGAATAAAGAGTAATAGAAGTGAAATATAGTGGGATTGAGAGAAATTGGTGGAGGGATTGATCAATTTGGAAAAGAACACCAAAATGAGATGGAATGACACAATGGAATGAAGAGAGAGAACGAGAGACCCCTCTATATGTGGCCGGGCCACTTAGGGCTTATCCATGCTAATGCAAAATGTCTAAATGCTCCTTTAAATTTGTCGTGAGAGCTAATTAATGCATGTAAACCTCTAATCCTATTTTGGTAACTAGTCTAATCTTTAATTTAATAATTGGCCAGACTAATTGGGTCTAATTGAGCCTAGTCCAATGTGTTGGTCCATGGGTCATGTCATACTAATTGTTGGACTCTAGTGTCATGTCTAGTCTAATTGGTCCACTAAAACAAGTCTAATCTATAGGCTAGTCCTCTAACCAGCTAATCTCATGGTCTATTCTAGTTAGCTAGCACACAACCAACATATATATAATAAATATTACCATCACTAGTACAATTATCAAAATTATTGAAATGATAAAAATAACCCTCTTTCGAAATTAGGGAGTTGCAGGGCTGGATTCGAGCAAGTTCAAGGTTAGGCCGAGTCGGCCCGGCTTTTTTAAAAACAAAACTTGAGAAATAAATGGAAGGAAGAAAATAATAAAATTTTGTAAATTTAATTAAATTTATTATAATTTTGATATAACATTTTTTAATAAACTGGAAAAAAGTATATTATTTAGCTACGAGTAAAATATTTTAAGGCCAAAAAAATATGACCGTCTTTGAATAACTACCATATGTGCTAATAATTTTCATATTATCTACTACTAGTTTTATTATATATATTGGTTTGTCCATAAGTACAATAGAAAGACCATGACATGGTATTAATAATTTGAGTTATTTAGTAATAGGGTCTCATATAATATTTGATATTAGGGTTAAGTTCACCATAATGTCCAATATTATGATTTGGGTCTCTATAGGTCGCCAAATTGGTAACAGATTTGGACGTCAAACATTGAATAGGAGACTCAAACCCTAATATTGGACATTATAGAGACCTAAATCCTAATATCAAATTTTATATGAGACCCTAGTATTAAATAACCCTAATAATTTTATTTTTACTGTACTATAATAAATTTACTATTTGTGTTAATGATCTTGACCTTTATTGGCTACATAACGAATTTATGCTTTGAATGTTTTGAATGACTATTAATTAATTTCATATACAAAAAACAACAATGACATGATAATTATATATTACTTATCTTTGAATGGCTATTAATTAATTGTCATGTACTAAATGACAATGACATGACAATTTAATATTAACTACATATTAACTCTTATACTTTGAATAACTATCAATTAGTTGTCATATTTTTTGAATAACTATCTGATGTGATAGTAGTTTCTTAATTATATGTCATTAAATTATATTTTTTTATTGTAATTAGATATTGCACATAGTTTGTTGTCAATAAATATACTAAAAATATAATGATACTTTCATATTAACTATATTGGAGTAATTTTAGTATTTGTGTGAATGACCTAGCTGGCTTCACACGAAATTTAAAATAATTACATTGATTGTAGTTAAATTTTTAATTAAATCTTATGTTTTCAACGACTACTAATTAATTATTATATTATTTTGAATAAAAATTAGTTTTCATATTAGCTATCATTAATTATATGTAATTACTTTTTATATGAATTTTTATTGTAATTAGATACCACATATAGTGGGTTCTCTATAAATATATACTAAAATACATTGATATGGTAACACTTCCATATTAAATATATTAGATTAATTTTAGAGTATCTGGTAAAAAAATTGAGAAAAAATAGAGTGATAAGAAAGAAAGTTTTTTTAAAGAAAAAAATTAATTTATTACGAACATCATATGAATAGAACACACAATCCTATAAAATTAGAGTTAAACTTTCTACAACATGCGTCAATAAACATTGAGAAGTAATATATGTATATGCTCATATCGAGCTAGGCGGAAAACCAAACATAAACGATTAATAGAGTTTGTTAACATGTGCCTTAAGGGCACATGTTAATGATAATTAAATACTTAACTTTTTACAATGAAAATTATAATCAACATTTAATAAACATTAAAAAAATAACTTTTTGTATTGAAAAATGTTATCAAGACCCAATAAATTAATTTTTTAATACAAAAGTTCTTTTGCATCAAATTTTGATAACATTTTTCAATCTAAATAAAATATTTTTTAATATTTATTTGTTATTGATCACAATTTTCAGAATAAAAAAAATTAAGTATTAACTATTCTTAACATGTGCTCTTATTTAGGGAACATGTTAACAAAAACTATGATTAATTGAACCAGTAGCTTCAACTGTCCTTTTCAGCTGATCTTTTCCTCCAAAAAATACGGATCCTTACGCCTTACTTTATTCAGAGCATCTCCAATGCAAGTGTGAGTTTAGAAAAAAGTTGTTGCCACATAGGAATAACAAGGCTTTATTGAAAAGTCATACTCCAATGCAAATGTCAAAAAAGTTTTGAAGTTGACATGACATGGCAAAGACATTGTGAAGTTGATTGTCTAGTTCTAGAAAATGCATTTCACAGTGTCTTTACCTCCACATCATCAATTATGAATAAAAAAATTAGAAAGAAGAGAAGAAGTTGTCTTGGAAGTTAAAAATAAATAAATTTTTGTTGTCTTCTCAATATTTTGCATTGGAGAACATTTTTTTTATTTTATTGTTTTGTGTGAAAATAATTTTACCACCTAGAAATAATATTGTTTTGTGTTTCGTATCACATGAATCACATCACATTACATGATATTAGGGTTGGAGATGCTCTCACATCGGTCTGCCACCAACATATTAATAGTAATATGATTGACATTGATGGACATGGAGTGAGTCAGCAGCTGGTCATTTTTTTTAGTACAGTTACATTTTTGTTCCACACGGTGCATGTTAGTCTCGTCGCATACAAACATAAGCGTGGGTCAATGTCACATGGCAGGTCCCCATGTACCGTCTGAATGTATACAGTGTGTGGGTGGGATAGATAATTCTTAATTCCTCAAACTCATCGGCTATATTTATCTTCTCACTCATTCCTATTATCTTATCATTCTGTTTTAAATCAAACGTGAACCTCATCGAGTAGACTTGAACAATAGACATAAGTCGTTTTCTTTATTTTTTTTTTGTTTTTTAATCAAATGTGAATCTCATCAGCTCGACTTGAACCGATATTATTTACTATGAGAACAGAGAACGTCACCAAGATATCTTTGATCGCACCAACCTGTATTATTTATATTATTATAAAAGTACTTTTCCAAGCAATCCTATGAACCATCTTCACATATTTGTTGTTTTTTAAATCAAATGTGTATTCTTGTTATCTTTCATCAAATAAAATAAAACAATCATATGTGTCATCTTTCTTTGTAATTATCTTTCATACAATGATGGATCCATTGAGCAAATAAAATATTTTTTTTGACAGAAATTTACTACGGATCAAATTTAATTAATCAATATTCCATTATTTTACTACTGTATGATAAACAAATTTATAAATAATTATTTATTATCTGAGGCTGGCTTTCAAAGTTTCAAAACAACTATCTTGTCACGTTACTCCGAAAAAAAAAATATTTTGACATCATCCCTAAGTTACTATGTATCTATCTATGTCATTGCTGAAAATCATCTTCTATATTTGATTTTCCACTTAACTATTTAAAAAAAATGCTATCCAAAATTTCTTACATATTGAAATTGATGGATGATGAGTACATATTGAAATTGATGGATGATGAGTCACCAATTCATTTTCAATTTGTCATTTTTTCAACATCACTCGAACTGTTTGAAATAATTATTTACACATAAATAAGGAATGAATTAACATTGGACAAGAATCGTCGAACTCGAGTAACTCTTGTAGTTATCAGGAAGAGATATAAGATTATGGCTGGACGGCAGAAGATTAGTGGCTCGAGTCACACAGATGTTATATTTCTTTCACATGTTTAATTTTTTTTAAATCAAATATGTATTATTATTATCTTTCAATCAACTAAAATGAAACAATCATATGACTCATCTTTCTTTCTAATCATCTTTCATACCATTGTGGATCCATTGAGCAACTAAAATAATTTTTTGATAGAAATTTAATAGAGATAATTTAGCAAATACTCCCATTTCAAATGTTAAAACTAGCATATACTCTAAATATTTTTTTAACTAGCAAATGTCCCCATTTTTAGTATGGAATAGTAAAAAAAATTAAGATATAAACCCACTTTTTAGATTTTTTTTTTCTGTTTTACATAGCAGTGGAGGTATTTGCTAGATAAAAAAATAGTTGAGGTATATGCTAGTTTCAACATTTGGAATGAGTTTGCTAAATTATTCTAATTTAATATGGAACAAATCTAGTCAATATTCTATTATTTTGTTATTGTATGATAAACAAATTTATAAATAATTATTTATTATGTGAGGCTGGCGTTTCAAACAACTATCATATCACATTAGTATGGAAAAAAAATGACAGAGAAAATTGCATTAACTATTCCTATGTTTTACACTTATTACATAAATTATCCCTAAAACTAATTACGCGGACTACCCTTATAGTTTATATTTTCTATAGAAATATAACACTGACCACTTCTATGTTTTATTAAATTTATAAACGAGAGGGGTGGTCAATGTAATTATTTTCGGAATAGAGATAATCCTATTAGTACTCATGAAATATGGGGGGTCAGTGTATTTTTATTTCATTTTGGCATGATCCCTACGTTCCTATGTATCTATCTCTATCATTGCTAAAAATTATCTTCTATATTTGAATTCCCACTTTATTATTATAAAAAAATTGCTATCCAAAAATCCCTAAATATTGAAATTAATGAATGATGAGTCACCAATTGCTTTTTAATTTGTCATTTTTATGACATTCGAACAGTTTGAAATAATTATTTACACATTAATAAGGAATGAATTAATACTGGACGATAATCGTGGAACTCGAGTGACTCTTGTGGTTTATAGGTGGTAAAAGATCAGTGGATCGAGCCACGAGAACGTATTATTCCTTCCATTGAGGACAGTTGCTCAAAAGGCATGCAATGCAGCATGCACAAAGTCCCGTACATAATGTCGGACATCTAAAAAAAAGGCATACGATGCAACAGACATGCAATACAGCATGCACAAAGTCTCATGCGTAATGTCGGACATCTCAAAAAAAGTACTGGACGACAATCTCAACCATGGGTTAGATAATAATAATAACTCATAGTTTGCTTCAATCAATATAACTAATATTTTGCACCGCATGTAATGGGCAAGGTGTATATCAGGCCGGGCCGGGTCCAGTATTGACCAAATTTGATCGGTCCTGGATTGGGCTTAGCCCTAGAAGAGAGTGGACTGGGAGGGACGACTTGGATTAAAAATAAATAAACTCAGTTTGGACCCGAACCCGGATGGAAGTGGGTCGGACCTAACCGGGCTTGGTTTAGGCCGCTTCAGGGTTAGGCCGAGTTTGCCAATTTTTTTTGTAAAAAACATAAGAAACAAATGAAAGGAAGAAATTAAGGATTTTTTTATAAATTTAACTACAATTAGAATTTTGATATAGCATTAATTTTTATATTATTTTGAATGACTACTAATTTAATTAAGTCTTACGTTTTGAACGACTACTAATTACTTATATTATTTTCCATATTAGCTATTATTAATTTTATATAATTATTTACATATGAATTTTTATTGTAATTAGATACTACATAGTGGGTTGTGCATAAGTATATACTAAAAATACATTAACATGATAATACTTTCATATTAACTATATTAAAATTTTAAGTATATGATAAAATTTTTTAGAAAAAAAGGGAGTGATAAACAAGAAAGTAACTTTCTTTAAGAAAAAAAAAAACATTAAGAACATCATATGAATACAACCAAAACCTTACAAAATTGGAGTTAAACTAACTACCATTATACTACAAACACAGTTAATTAACATATATATATATATATATATATATATATATATATATATATATATATATATATATATATATATATATATATATATATTATATATATATATA
>JANAVB010032835.1:0-15745 GCA_029216955.1 Iris pallida
GCCCAGTATCCGAAGGATCCCAAACTTACGGATATCATAGCTTATCACAGCACTGGACGGTCGCAATCCGTCCGAATGATGTGCACCATAAATACCACAGATAATTCTCTCCTAGGCCGAACGGTCCCGGTGCCCCGGTCGTAACCGTCCGAGGGAAGCCGCACCCGTGCACGGGCCATCCGAGTACATTGACCATGCAATATGTACCATAGCAAACTTCCATAACATTCCAACCAAATCCTCTGTTGCATAAACATAGTCTCGATCCATAAATGATTTCCCGTGCCATAAATATTCGCGTCTCATAAACATAATCCACCATCCATATGGGGAGCTCCGTCGGCGTTATGTCCCAACACATCCATATTGATGCACGACGCCCAACGACTTAGTCATTCGTACTCATATTCAACGCGTACCATTCGTAAGTCATTCTCATAGCCTAGTTCCGTAGTTACTTAGTCTTTTCGTAGCATAAGTGCACGAGTGCACGCTCAGCGCCGTAATCAATGTTCTACGCCTAGTGTTTAATGTTCTTGGAGCCGTGCACATGATGCACATCTCATATTGTCTTTCAATGTTCTAGCATCACCGCCCTACCGCGACTCGTACACTTGATGCACGTCGCTTCAATTGTTCGATTGTTCAATGTTCTACCTTAATGTTCAACACATACTTAGACCTTTTGTCGCCGAGCCACGCTCGCTAACTCGATAACATCTTACGCATACAATGACATCTTTTATTAGACGTGAAGGAATAGGGAGAGAGAGTCAAGAACCCGCCCACCTTAAGTCGATACGCCTTGCCGTTTTGCCGAGTTGAAGCGGCTCGCTTCCATAACTTGGTCGCATAGATAACTCTCAGACTTAGCCATTCCTTGAACTATTCGGTTGATTTGGCCTATCGCGCCCATGCCACAATCCGTTGCAAGGCCACGATTTGGTTTCGCGAACACTTCATTGCATAAGGCAAAATGTCGACCTCTTATCGTCCAGCGTAAAGGCATAGCCTGCACACCAGATCAACTAAAATCAGCACTTGCTCAACGGGACTTATCTTTTGCATCGATTCGATTCATAGACAATAAACTCAAAGCTTACCTTTGGCCAACGTAACTCTTGCATCGATTCGCATCGATACCTCATCGGGTCAACGCAACTCTTCGAGTCAACGACTCATCGTAATGCACCGAGCGGAACGGGGCATTACATAATATACCACTCAAAATCAGGTTCGTCCTCGAACCAAAACCAACACTTAAATCCAAGTGTCTAGCTAGATCGTTTTACGATCTAGTACTACTATCGTTGGAATCATACAACTTAGTTTGGATCATACACATATTTTAGGCGTCCCACCAATATATGCATTTCAGCCAAGCTCAGTTGTAGGATATCAGAACAACTAACAAGCTCAACTTAAATCTCAAGCACCAATCAGTCCGTACTCGACTTAGTCATATCTTAGTGCCTATTCCCAAAATACTCCTCGTATATTTATTCCATAACATGCGATCATCTTCCAACATCTTGCACATAACTTAACTCGAAGCTATTAGTTCGATCTCATAAGTTTCTCGCCGGCCACCTAACACTCGCATTGCATCGAGTCATTGCGCATCCGATCACAATAATTCTCTGCAACGCCTATTAGTCCAACCGTTTGCCTATCTCTCACATAACCCAAGTCTTTCATCCAATCATTTATAACACTTGGCCTTAACGACATGGACTAAGTCCAATATGTCACAGATTTCTTTGCCTGTAATCCGTACTAAGTCTCGCACACAACTATCCCAACACGACCCACGTTCTCGAACTGCCTACGTACCGCGTCTGGGGCTACCCCCGCTAGGTAACTTATCCAGACATCATGCTCGTGCTCTCCCGACACAAGAGGTCAACTTGAGTCTACGATGCTCAAAGGCAACAATCTTCCTGACCCAAGGTCTCTTACGATACGTCTATCTCCTATTCTCGACCGAGTACGAATCCTTTACTCAATTCTCGTATCAATCCCGACTAGTTCGTTTCATAACATAAATCGTGCGCTCAACACACATAGCCTAATCGTTACTCAAATCGATCTACGACACAACTCTTAGGATCGTTCTATTATTCGTCGCTCTCGCGCATTGCAAAAATCCTTGCAATTATCTTACCGCACCGCTATGCTAAGCACATTCCTCGACATCTATTCGATCATCGACCAACCAAGTCTACTTATGCACTCATTCGATCGATCATAACTTTTCTAGCCGTATCGATCTATTCGAAGGCTACTCGCTAACTTCCGAAACACGATACTCACTCACTTAGACTTATCTTCAACATACACTACATTTGTATTCTCCTCGACGAAATTTCTTATGCGACTTCATTGGGTCATCCTATGGGACTTCAATATTTACTTGATTTGGCGGTCAAGTCTTCTAGGGTCACCTGCCCCGAAACTACGCTCGATAATTGAAGATCATCAACGAGGGACAGTTACAACGAACCATGCTATATCCTATTGCGGAGCCAAATCAATTCCTGATGTTTCCTATGGGACTTTACCCAATCCGACATACATCATAAATCCTCAATTTATCTATCCTCCGCACAACTGATGCGCCGTTACTACTCGAATCACTTATGCACACTGCGTACCGTTACTACTCGAATCACTCATATATTACCGTCGACTATCCTTGCCAGTCATACGACATCTACTCGCCTCAAGGCCGAGTTTACCTATCGTGATCATAGTCCGACACATTCCGTACTCATCAAAACCATCCTCGAACAACTTTCGCATCAAACTACAAGTCAAATCCGATTTGCCATGTCAGGTAAGTTTGATCATCCCCGCTGTATGAATCGCCATACCAGCGCTCACGCGAAACGATCGCCCTAATTTGGCGTGACGCATGTGTGGTGCTGGAGTTGCACTCGCATAAGACAAGAATATCAACATAGTGGTTATCCACGAATCAATCCAGACACTTTCGATTTCATCCAAGTAACATCCATCCACTCTTAAATTTTCCGAAGCACTCCTACCGTTATCATCCCAATTGCCATAACTTAACTTGCATCTTATTCATCCAACAACAATGCTCAACACAATTTTTGCTCATTCGATCAGAGTATCCCCGAGTTATTGCATATCATCTTTGATACGCCTCAATACCATTGTCGATATGCATAACTTGAACATCTTCCTTTCTCATAAGATCAAACCCGTTGCAATCATTGCCATTATCCGAACTCGAATACGAATCAAGTCTCGCACTTATCAAGATCCATTCAGTTGTAATTACTTAACATCGTCGCGACACAATTTCAAATTCACATATCCATTCTCATATCCCTAACTCGCACTTCCAAATCGTGCTACCGACTCCTCGCGCTAACCCAAATCGGTTCGCACGATTTCTCCGTACCTACTCAACTGTAAAACCCCTAAATTTCTACTATATTTTTTCGATTTTGGTGCTAATTTAAAAATTTGTATTGTACGTCACGTAGTCGTATTGTACGTCGTGTGCGGAAGTTCGTTTTTCGAATTTGCTCGACGAGTGCGAATATGTGCGAGCATACATATCTTTTTAGAAAAATATTTTATTTATTATTTTATAGTTTCAAAATAATATATATAAAAATTATTTTGCTATCATTTCCAAGTTGTTATTTTAGTTACTAGAAGCCTTCATTTATGCAGTTATTAATGGTGAATGATATTCCTATACTAGAAAAGCATAAATATTACTCGTGCTTGCATATATATAATTCATAACATTTTATTAGTTATTTTTAAATAATAATATTTTTTCGAAATTATTATAATAGCATTTTTGGAAAATATATTTTAAAAATATTTTGGCAATTTAAATCTTGATTCAATTTTTGGAATTATTTAAATAGATTAGATATTTGGATTTTGAAATTTCTCAATTGATTTTTAAGCCAAAAGAATTTAAATTCGTGCATACATATATTTCAAAATTATTTATTAGTCTATTTTTAATAAAAATGTAATTTTGAGATTTATTAATATTAATATTTTATTATTCAAAAAGACATTTAAAAATATTTATTATTTTCGAAATTATTATTATTGGTAATTTGAAAATTATATTTGGAAGTTATTGTAGCCATTTAAATATTGATTTAATATTTGGATTTATTTTATAGAGTAAAATAATATCTATATGTGGAGTTTGAATTATGTTGTTGATTTTAAACTAAAGCATAAAAATTAATTTGATTTAAAATTAGATTTTGATTTGGATTTAGATTTATTAAATTAAATTAATTTAAATTAATAGATGAATTATCTAACTGGGTTTAAATCCTAATCCTAATCCTATCTAAATGGAAATTCCCACATCCTATAAATAGGCAGGTACTCCTCCATAAATTCCTCACAACCACAAATTTTCTCCACAAATAATTTCCCAAACCCCTCGTGTATCGTGTCCGTGTACGTGTACAATTCTTATTCCACAAGTACATATACACTGCATAAATTCCGTGTCGGACAAACCCCGACACAATCAAAACCTAACCTATTCTAGCTAATTCCCGCCGTCTACCACTGTCCTCGGCCTCGACTCCCTGGCCTTCCCCTGTCAACCCAACTCCGTCTACACCTAACCTGAACCCTACGACTACCTCCCCTAGTCTCGACGATCGCCACCGAAATCCCCGTAACCTTCCTCCTCCCCATACCCGGGGTACTGGCCAGCCACACCAGGGCTGCCACCAGCAACACCAACTACTCTCCGTCGCCCCACAGACCTCCCCGACTACCACAAACAGTGTCGCCACAACCAGACCACCGTCCCGACCAACCCGTCTCCCCGACATCACTAGCAACTACCATCACCACCAAAAATCCCAGCAAAGAAAACTCTAAATAAAACACCACCGCCACCAGCCCTTACCTTCGCCGCGACGGCCAACGCCGCCAGCATCCTCCACCGTGCGGGCGTCTGAGCGAACGCCGTCGTTCCCGATCCACGCCTCCGGATGGAGCGCGCCGCCAGCGCCCAACCGTTGTCTCCGTCGCACGCATCCCCGCGTGGCCGACGACCGCCCTTTTTTCCGCTCCGGTGACCTAACGCCCCGCTTCCATCCACCGCCGGAGCCGACCTCCCCGTGCCCTCTCTTCCGCTCACCTCTGCCTCGTCCTCCGCGACCACGGCGAACCGCCTGTGCCGTTCCCACCGTGCGCGCGTGAACCACGCCGCCGGATCTCCCCTCTCCGTCCGCTCCTCACCTCGCTCCCTCTTGATCCTCTCTGACTATCTCAAACTCCGGCCAACGCGCCGTCGTTTTCCCACCTCAGCACCTCCGCTCGGCGCCGCGCTCACCACCCGTCGAAACCCCCACATCTCCTCCTCCGACCATCTCCCCTCCCTATCTCTCTCCTCTCTTCCTCTCGTCTTCTCTTTCTCTTCCTTTATTTTTTTTCTTTGCTTTTTGTTTTGTTATGAAAAAGCTCTCTCTCTCGAAAGAGAAGAGACTGCTAAAAATTGATTTTTTTTTATTTTTATTATATTATTTTCTTTTTGTTTGTTTATATAATTACTTTAGCTTTTGTTGCTTACTGTGTACTGTGAGGGGATATTTTTGATATTAATATTTTATTATTATATTATTACTATTTTTATTATTATGATTATGGTTGTCATTATTATCAAAATTATTTAGTTGTTAATATTAATTTACGAAAATATTATGATAAAGATTTCTAACTATTTTCATAGGTAGTTTTCACCCAAAAAAATGGTACTTGGAAAACATTTTTTTATTATTTTTCCCTAAATTATCTATTTGTTTTCTGCTTAGATTTATATTTTCTAGAAATATTTTGATCAATAAAACGGTAGTCACCAAATTATACCATGAATTTCTAGTCTACTATATAATCTTTTGGCTAATAAAAATATATGGTTTCCTACAAAAACTATATTTTGACAAATTTAGGTTATTTGCCTAGAAACGATTTTTTGATTTTTAAGTATGAATCTATATAAATATTTTTGGGGATATTTTACATACAGTTGTAGGCTAAAGGTAATTTGATAAATTAAGGGTTGCCTACTAGATTTTCAGTCGTAAATTTTAAATTACTTTAACTAATAGTTATTGTATTCGATTATTATAAATAGTCTTATAAATCGTATATAAACCTTATCAAATTTTCTTTAATTATCCTTCTGTCCGAGACCAATCCTGTTATCCTATTCCTTTGTCAAATTCGTAATACCTTATGTCGGTCCTAACTAATTTGACCCTTCTGGACCCAATGGAACCGTCCGTGCCACCATCCGAGGTCACATTGTACAGTTGTTGCACCGGAGTCGCAGATCGTGCCACCTTGATCATGGCAGCACACCAGGCGTCCTACCAGGCAAGATACCTTGCCATCTTGTACTTACATTTGATTCATGATATTTTATATGTTGCTAGTGTTTTTACATTAGTAAGAGTATATCCAAGTATGACTTGGGTGCCATCGATATGTATATCGATGTTTGTGTGTGTGCGTGTGTGTGTGTGTGGACCATATGTGGTAGCGGACTTTCCCGGTGTGTTAAAGTTATGCTTCATAACTTCTTTGACTTGTTGACACGTCTCATACACGACACATGAGTGAGGATCATTGAGTCGACACGAACCTACGTATTCGACTTGCTACCGATACGGGCGGTTCGTGTGTCGGTTCATTTATGGATTATCGGAGTCTAGATAGCGACTTGCATAGAGACGTGGATCGCCAAGACATGGATATGACTTGTGTGATACATGGGCGGGGAAAACTACTGGGACGTATGAGCTAGCCCAAAGCCTTCTAGATTGCCCGGTTATGGGTTCATGGTTTCCCTGTTATGGGTGTGTCACTAGAGGATATATCCATTGCACGGCCCTGACCACGACGTCAGATACGGTCAGGAGGTATGCTAGTGATGCAAAGTATGAACTAGGGGATATATCCATTGCACGGCCCTGACCACGTCGTCAGATACGGTCAGAGACGTATACTAGTTCATGCGAAAGCCTCTAGTGGATGCTATGCTTTATTCCTACCCACTTATACGTTCCAGTATAGTTTTCGACTTGCATTACACCTAGATGGTTAGGTTCCATTGTGTTGGAGCATGTGGTCTTTTCTTTATCATGTATCATTTACAGTTCATCATGGTATTGTTTTTATGTATCTTGTTACGTCCCTCTGAGGACCTGGTTTTTCCCCAGGTGTGTGTTCATGTTTTCCACAGGTATCCTAGCCAAGGTCGTGGTCTTCTTCATTCCTTCGAAGACATTTGCGCTTGGTTCGTCTTGCCGTTTTTATCGTTCGATTTATTGTACATTTCTTTCATTGATGGTTGGTAGTGGACTTTGTCTCCGTCCAACGATTGTATCATAAATATTCGAGTTGATATTTATATTATTATTCTTTTCATTGTGGATGAGATTTAGTTTTGTCTTGGATTACTACATTTTACAGCTTATGTATTCATACGAGACCTATGTATTTCGTATAAATACAGCTGGCATGTCTTCGTTCCTAGTCCTACGTATTTGGGACTGGGGCGTTACATCAACACGTTCCGAACAAGCTTTCGTACTAACTCAACATAAATTCGACCGGTTCGACCATTTCCTCAACGTACATTTCTTCGCTATGCTCAGCATAGCGTTCGACTTACACTTAACGAATCCTCGTCCGACGTATCCTCCGTGGATATGACTTCGCACATTATCGTTCAACTCAATTCACCGGCGCATACTTGCATCGACTTCTATCAAATTATTCCCACTCGAGTCCCGGTACTACTTCGTCCGTTGAGGACAACATATCATAACAACAAAATTGTCTCGACGTAACCTATTGCAAGTTACCAAGCGGCTTAACATAGCTATCGCTAAGTGGTACTCCATATACCACTCAGGATCGAGCCTATCGTTATCGATATAATACTTCACTACACTTGCTCGCATAATTGGTATTACATATACCACTCGAAATCGAGTCATTACTCGGTATCACATTCCGCATAGGTCCGACATCTATTCTCAATCAACTATCCGGTATGGCGATCTTTCCGATCCCAGCTCTAGCGTTAGCTCAAGTTTGACACACATTCAATCTCACCGTATCTTAGCGATCATATAGATCACGCCCGCAACATTCGCTTATTCAAAGCTCAACGCGATATTCGGCCAACATACATGTTCGCCTACTCAACTCAACTTAGCGACCAACTCGACTCGTACTATCGCATCCGCGATCTTCCAATCTCACTCGTTGCAACTCGTGCAACAATTCATTCTCGATACTGAAGGTCTTTACTCAATCTCGCGCAACATATCGCTATCCATCCGCATAGCCATACAACACGCATCATACCATATCGACTCGTTGCACCGATGCAACGAACGATTCACGACTTGCTGCACTCCGTGCAACCAACAACATATAACCGTTCGCATAGCAACATAACACGCATCGCCTCACATATCGACCCGTTGCACTTCGTGCAACCAACAACACATATCTCCTCGCACTTCGTGCGACCAACAATACATAACTTCTCGCACTTCGTACGACCGACAACACATAACTTTTTGCACTTCGTACGATCGACAACACGCATACCATTGCACTTCATGCAACCAACATCACCATATTCGTTGCACTTCGTGCTATCAACGACTCACAACTTTTTTGTACTTCAAAAAACCATAATCTCATAACCCGTTGCACTTCGTGCAACCAACATTCTCCGATGGCACCCGAAGATAGCGCGATAGTCACGACATACTTGTGGCAGACGTACGCACTTAATATAGACTTATTGTATGGAACATCCAATGTAGCGTCGAGCAGATCCATGAGCCATGCGGTTGCGAAAACAACTTAGAGTCAACTGAATTCGATAGCGAAGCAACTTAGGGTCAAAGAGATTCATGTACGGTCCAAAGGATGGAACCGCTCTAATACCAACTTGTCACGCCCCGATCCGGGAAATCGCTCGTCCTCACTAGATTTTACCCGAATCATCGTCCTCGCTGGGGCATGATGCCGCACGAGCCTAGAGTTGCGCTCGTGCAAGGCAAGATAACGGTTCACATAGTGATTACCTCAAAGTGGTAACATAAGCAGCGGAAGGAAACAAAGAATACAATAAGAATCTCTTTTATTCATGATGAACTGAAGGTTACAAAGGCTCTGAATAGCCCTACTTAACATGCCAATTGGCTACAACGCTCATGATCTCTCTAGCTCACAAAGGATTACATTGTTCCATAAATTATGTCTCTTTATAGCCACCAAGTAGTCTTCGGCCGAACATCTCTATGTCGCAAGTCCGAACGCCTATGCGGTAGCTCCTCTTGAAACGCTAAGGACTCCATGCCTCGGCGTGTCCAAGCCAAGCTCCGCCCCGTGCTGAGCATACCTGAACCTGCATATAAACTAGTGGGGATTAGTGCTTTCGTCCTCGCTTCGCACTGATCAAGACCCGCTCGCACCCAAACCAAATACTTAATCATTTTAGTGAAACATGCATCTTAATTTGTGCTATTTCTATTTAGCCTTAGGATCAGTTTCATGGAAATGTTTATGCATAGCAACTTTATCATAACGTGTCCACTACCGTGTTCCTGCAGCAGATACAGTTAGGGCATAATATGAACGTAAACATAGTGTTCGTGCTCATCTCCGCCCCATTTTCCTTAGCCTGCACTGGTTAGAACTTTACGTAAGAAACCATATAATTCACGCAACATTCCGACCATAAACTTAGACAATGCATAAGGGTCGCAGGCCCTGCGCCTGCACCCAACTCTCATCTCAGCCCACCGGCCCTATCTACATGAAGGTCACGGTGTTTCGCACCGTAATGGACTTGGCATCTCTTATGTGTAAGCCTACAATCACTTCAATACGGGTTGCTAGCCCAGTATTCGAAGGATCCCAAACTTACGGATATCATAGCTTATCACAGCATTGGACGGTCGCAATCCGTCCGAATGATGTGCACCATAAATACCACACATAATTCTCTCCTAGGCCGAACGGTCCCGGTGCCCCGGTCGTAACCGTCCGAGGGAAGTCGCACCCGTGCATGGGCCATCCGAGTCCATTGACCATGCAATACGTACCATAGCAAACTTCCATAACATTCCAACCAAATCCTCGTTGCATAAACATAGTCTCGATCCATAAACGATTTTTCATGCCATAAACATATTCGCGTCTCATAAACATAATCCACCATCCATATGGGGAGCTCCGTCGGCGTTATGTCCCAACACATCCATATTGATGCACGACGCCCAACGGCTTAGTCATCTCGTACTCATATTCAAAGCGTACCATTCGTAAGTCATTCTCATAGCCTAGTTCCGTAGTTACTTAGTCTTTTCGTAGCATAAGTGCACGAGTGCACGTTCATCGCCGTAATCAATGTTCTACGCCTAGTGTTCAATGTTCTTGGAGCCGTGCACATGATGCACACCTCATATTGTCTTTCAATGTTCTAGCATCACCGCCCAACCGCGACTTGTACACTTGATGCACGTCGCTTCAATTGTTCGATTGTTCAATGCTCTACCTTAATGTTCAACACATACTTAGACCTTTCGTCGCCGAGCCACGCTCGCTAACTCGATAACATCTTACACATACAATAACATTTTTTATTAGACGTGAAGGAATAGGGAGAGAGAGTCAAGAACCCGCCCACCTTAAGTCGATACGCCTTGCCGTTTCGTCGAGTTGAAGCGGCTCGCTTCCATAACTTGGTCGCATAGCTAACTCTCAGATTTAGCCATTCCTTGAACTACTCGGTTGATTTGGCCTATCGCGTCAATGCCACAATCCGTTGCAAGGCCATGATTTGGTTTCCCGGACACTTCATTGCATAAGGCAAAATGCCGACCTCTTATCGTCCAGCGTAAAAGTATAGTCTGCATACCAGATCAACTAAAATCAACACTGCTCAACGGAACTTATCTTTTGCATCGATTCGATTCATAGACAATCGACTCAAAGCTTACCTTTGGCCAACGTAACTCTTGCATCGATTCGCATCGATACCTCATCGGGTCAACGCAACTCTTCGAGTCAACGACTCATCGTAATGCACCTAACGGAGCGGGGCATTACACCACCACCGCCAGGACTTACCTCGCTGCGCTTTGCCGCGCCCGTCCGCCTACGACCGCCCTCGTCGCTCGATCTCCGCCCGCGCCCACCGAAGCCTCTGACCGCCTCTCGCTCCTCCCTGATCTCTCCCAGTTTGAGCTCGTCTTCCTCCGCCGTTCACTGATCCCCACTCCTCCGCAGCCGACGACTCCGCTCACTTCCCGATCTCTCCGCCGTCGTCGCGTGATGGCGAGCCGCCGTCGGCGTGCGCGCGCCTCTGCCTAGTCTCTGCGCCCGCTCCCGTCAGCAAGCTCCTCCACTGGCGTGCCCTAGCCGCCCGCTCTGCCGCCGCGCCAAAATCCCTCTTCGTGCGAGCCGCCTCCCTCCGCGCACCCACTGGCCGACCGGACCCCGGCGAACCCACTGGCGACTCCGCCCTTCTCTCTCTTCCCTTCATCTCTCTCTCTCCCTCTCTAAATCTCTTCTCTCTCTCAGTAGTTCGGAAAGTTGGTCTCCTCCAAAGAGGAGAACCACTGACTGCTTTTGTTTTTTTTCTTCTTCTTTCTTATCTTTTTGTTAATTATTATTATTATTTCGATTATTATTTCTATTATTATAATTATTAATATTGTTATAGTTTTTTGTTGTTGTTGTTCTGTATTTTAAGAAGATCAACTATTAAAAGTTTCTTAACTTCTAATATTATTACTATTATCTTGTTTCTCTGTTTAATGTGGAAGAAGCTGTGTTATTTTACTGATATAATACAATTATTATTATTCTCATTGTTTTCATTATGATTATTGTTGTTGTTACTTGCAAAGCTATCTTATTGCTAAATATTATTATTTATAAAATTTTATGAAAATATTATTTTCTGACTAAAAGGAAACAAATATTTTGATCAATAAAAAGGTAGTCACCAAATTATGCTATGAATTTCTAGTATATTATTTTGGCTAATAAAATATATAGTTTTCAAACTATAGAATAATTTTCTAGTTTTTTTGCATTGTTTCTGACTAATAAAATATAGTTTTTTTCCTTCTTCTTTTTACTTAGAAATTCTATTTTAAAACTTAGAGTTTTTTTTTCCTAAAACCACTTCCTATTTTTCGCAGTATTAATTGGAAAGCATATTTTAGCTAATAAAATTATTTTCTAGTATTACGAATATCTTTCAAAATTTCTTTTATATATTATTTATCCAAAATTTCCTTGATTATCCTCTTGTCCATAATTAATCCCATTACTCCTATTCTCTCGCCAATTCAAGCCTACCTTATGTCCACCCTAACTAAATTGACCGTCCTGGACTCGATGGAACTGTCTATGCCACCACCCGAGGTCACTTTGCATAGTTGTTACACCGAAATCGTAGTTCATGTCACATTGATCATTGCAGTACACCAGGCGTCCTACCAGGCAAGACACCTTGCCATTTGCTGTTTATTTATTTTAGCTCATATTTCATGCATTATTTATTTTCTTTATGCAAAATAAACTGTGATACATGGCATAACCTATTAGAACTTACTGTTCTGTTATATTTCCTGCTATGTATTAGTTTTCTTACACATTAAACCTAGATTTAAGGGACCACCTTGTGTGTTGCATTCATTGGCCTTGACACGTTGTACCACGAAGTTGTGTATCGCATGTAGAACATGGACATGCGTGACTGGCTGGCCACCGGTACGTATAAGCCGTGCGATAGGAATAACCGCTAATAGAGATTGCATGCTTAGTTTGACTTAGCGGTTAATAGAGATTTTATGTTGTGGATACAACATAGTAGACATTGGGCGGGGAGGACAATTTCTTAGCGTATGGACTTCGATGCACTTTTTCTTGTGATCTGGAAGCTCCGCTGGAGATACGGGGTTGATGACCCATGATTACTAATGGCCACTGACGTTCTGCGGAACATTATGCTCTTACTGATTGGGCCTCTGGTGCCCCAAGGGGGGACCATGCCGATCCTATTTAGCCAGGGCCCATGCGTAGGAATGATTGTTCTTAACTATATTTCACTTAGACTGGATAGGCTACCTTATCCGTTAGGTATGAGTACTTTTGGTTTGGGTACATGTATCTGACCGTAGCTTGAAACAATAACTTATCGCGGATTAGTTCGTCACATCTGGTCCTTGTTTGGTTGTAGGTGTGGCTTACTACTTCAATGAGAAGGTATTGAACCTTGTTGGGGTCCGAATACCATATTGGATTCATAGCATGAAAAGATACGTCATCGTGAATTAGTTTACCATCTCCTGTCCTTGTTTGGTTGGGGGGATGGTAAGCTAGTTCAATAGGTGTGTATTGGACCATGTTATAATCCAATTGACTTATTTATTTGAGCAATTTATATTCAGTTATATTGGCATGATATTATGTGTCTTGTTACGTCCCTCTGAGGACCTGGTTATCTCGCCAGGTGTGTACTCTTATTTTTCGTAGGTGTTCTAGCCGTGGCCATGATCATCACTATTTCTCCGATGATGATTGTACTTTGATCGTCTTCGCTTCGCTCGCCAAATTCAGTCTTTTGTATATCATGTATTTACTTGTTGATAGTGGATTTGTCTCCGCCCAACATATTGTATCAAGACAATTCATTATCATTATATGATATCTTTTATTCATTTATTTTATGTGGATGAGATTAGTCATGGTTTTACTGCATTTTACAGCTTACGTATATTTATACGGCTGGCATGTCTACGTTCCTAGTCCTACGTATTTTGGGACTGGGGCGTTACACTAGCTAAGGACCTCATATATGTATATGTGACCAAGATCAATGATGGTAACACTAGTATCACTCTTGATACCAAGTTTTCTACTAAGTCAATATTGGGTTTTAACAGAAAATCAAAACCTTGCTTAAACAAATTTTGGAAACATGCATATATATGAGAATCATAAGGAAAACATATTTAACAAAATGAGTTTAGGAAAATTCTAAGTATTTACCACCAAGGAAAATAAAATGACAACAAAAATATTTTGTTCAAGATTTGGCAAGATGTACTTGCCTAGGTTAAGCTCCAAGCCAAATCTTCTACTCCTCCTCCTAGGGGGGTTAGACACCACCCAAGGCCTCAAGGCCAAGCTCTTGGCAAGCTCCAAGGGGGAGAGAAGGGAAGAAGAAATGAAGAGAGAGTGAAGAGAATGAAAAGAGAGAGGAGAGAGAAAGTGAAATGGTATATATAGAAGGGGAATTAATCTTAGCCGTTGGATGGTGATCCATATGAAGATCTAAGTCAATCTTAGCCATCCAAAGAAAACCAAGTATCATTGGATAAAAGGGTGCATCTACACTATTCACGAAAATATCTAAACACTATTCATCAAAATATCTAAAATACTATTCACGAAAATACGGAAACACTATTCATGAAAATATCTGAAATCGAAAATATCTAAAATGTGGAAAATCTATCAGGACGGTATGACGTCGGTATACACCGGTATACTAGTGGTATGACGGCCAAGGAGAAAATCTATAAGTTAGGAAAATTTTTAAAACATTACGAAAACCAAAAAAATACGAAATATACTACAAAATACGTATCGTATATAAATACTGATACTGTGAGACGAGTCTCAAAACTCTCCACAACTTAAAAATAAATTCCTTCCTCGAAATTTCCTAAATCTAGTCAAGCATGAAAACGAAACCAAAGAGCTGAAAAATCATGTCAATCAAAACAAAGCATGACATGTTGGTAAGATAAAGACAACAATAATATAAGTAAATGCGTAAGCAATAATACAACCGTAATCAAGAAGGGTTGGAGGCATATGAATAAATATGTCTCCTGAGTCAGTTGAGTAGGAGCAGGCCTACGCTGACTCCAAAAATGGATAAGGGTCAAGTCTCAAAGTAAGTCGGTACCAATGACTTAGTCCAAGACATGACTCTACCCAGGACGTATCTTCGTAGTCGAGACATGTGATAAATATCATGTATCTCAAGATACGAAGATAGAAGAGTGGGGCGAGAAACTTGCCAAATATGCGTGACCCAAGAGATAAATAAGAGTGGAAGAACAATAGGACAGTACCTACAACATAATCACCCTCGGCCAAAACCTGCTCTAACATACCAAACTCTGCTGTCCAGTCTGGAACAGCTGCTCTGACCTGCTGCTGCTGAACCGGTACCAAAGCCATATACTGCTGGACTGTCGGGGTAGCCGGTGAAGCTGGACTTTGCAGGACCGACCCTGCTGGCTGATCAGGCTGAACTGACACCTCTGCCCTCTGGTCATCTCTGAACTCTGCCCTGAATGCTGAGACTGATCCTCCATAATTGGCCTGACAGAAGATTGCTGACCTGCCATCGGCAGAACCCAAATAAGATGATCGAAAGGATTAGGAATAGTGTCCCTGAAAGATAAAGGACACAAGGATCAAATAGAGAGAACAGGAAAGATCAACGATCAAGGCAGATATCAGGTTAAAGGATCAGAGATATATAATAAACGAAGGATATCAATAAAGGAGAAATGTGACTGAGATATCTAAACATCAGTAACCCCACATATCTGATAAATCAGACCCTGTATGGGCCACCACTAAAACCTATGTC